>JAECWX010000240.1:0-45219 GCA_018151165.1 Drosophila arawakana
AATTTGTTTGTATAAATTGTTTGTAGCAAATTGTTTGTTTTTGTAGCAAATTGTTTTCAGCAATTTTGTTTGCAGCAAATGGTTTGTAGCACATTGTTTGCAGCAAATTTGTTTGTAGGAAATTGTTTGTAGCAAATTGTTTGCAGCAAATTGTTTGCAGCAATTTTGTTTACAGCAAATGGTTTTGTAGCAAATTGTTTGCAGCAAATTGTTTGCAGCAAATTGTTTGCAGCAATTTTGTTTGAGCAAATTGTTTGCAGCAAATTGTTTGCAGCAAATTAGCAAATTGTTTGCAGCAAATTTGTTTGCAGCAAATTGTTTGTAGCAAATTGTTTGTAGCAAATTGTTTGCAGCAAATTGTTTGTAGCAATTTGTTTGCATCAAATTGTTTGGAGCAAATTTGTTTGCAGCAAATTGTTTGCAGCAAATTTGTTTGCAGCAAATTGTTTGCAGCAAATTTGTTTGTAGCAAATTGTTTGCAGCAAATTTGTTTGCAGCAAATTGTTTGCAGCAAATTGTTTGCAGCAAATTTGTTTGTAGCAAATTGTTTGCAGCAATTTTGTTTGCAGCATATTGTTATTGTTTGCTGCAAATTGTTTGTAGCACATTGTTAGTAGCAAACTGTTTGTAGCAAATTGTTTGCAACACATTGTTTGCAGCAAATTTGTTTGCAGCAAATTTGTTTTTATTGTTTGCAGCAAATTGTTTGCAGCAAATTGTTTGTAGCAAATTGTTTGCAGCAAATTGTTTGCAGCAAATTGTTTACAACAAATGGTTTGTAGCAAATTGCAGCAATGTTTGCAGCAAATTGTTTGCAACAAATTGTTTGCAGCAAATTGTTTGCAGCAAATTGTTTGCAGCAAATTGTTTGCAGCAAATTGTTTGTAGCAAATTGTTTGTAGCAAATTGTTTGCAGCAATTTGTTTGCAGCAAAATTTTTGCACCTAAATGTTTGTAGCATTTTTTGTAGAAAATTTGTTTGCAGCAAATTTGTTTGCTGCAAATTGTTTGTAGCACATTGTTAATAGCAAATTGTTTGTAGCAAATTGTTTGCACCAAATTGTTTGCAGCAAATTTGTTTGCAGCAAATTTGTTTGCAGCAAATTTGTTTGTAGCAAATTGTTTGTAGCAAATTGTTTGTAGCAAATTGTTTGCAGCAAATTTGTTTGCAACAAATTGTTTGTAGCAAATTGTTTGCAGCAAATTGTTTGTAGCAAATTGTTTGTAGCAAACTGTTTGTAGCAAATTGTTTGCAGCAATTTTGTTTGCAGCAAATGGTTTGTAGCAAATTTGCTAGCAGCAAATTGTTTGCAGCAAATTGTTTGTAGCAAATTGTTTGCAGCAAATTGTTTGCAGCAAATTGTTTGCAGCAAATTGTTTGCAGCAATTTTGTTTGCAGCAAATGGTTTGTAGCAAATTTGCTAGCAGCAAATTGTTTGCAGCAAATTGTTTGTAGCAAATTGTTTGTAGCAAATTTGTTTGCAGCAAATTGTTTGCAGCAAATTGTTTGCAGCAAATTGTTTGCAGCAAATTTGTTTGCAGCAAATTGTTTGCAGCAAATTGTTTGCAGCAAATTTGTTTGCAGCAAATTGTTTGCAGCAAATTGTTTGCAGCAAATTGTTTGCAGCAAATTGTTTGCAGCAAATTGTTTGTAGCAAATTTGTTTGCAGCAATTTGTTTGCAGCAAAATTTTTGCACCAAATTGTTTGTAGCAATTTGTTTTTAGCAAATTTGTTTGCAGCAAATGGTTTGTAGCAAATTGTTTGCAGCAAATTTGTTTGCAGCAAATTGTTTGTAGCAAATTGTTTGCAGCAAATTTGTTTGTAGGAAATTGTTTGTAGCAAATTGTTTGTAGCAAATTGTTTGCAGCAAATTGTTTGCAGCAATTTTGTTTGCAGCAAATTGTTTGCAGCAAATTGTTTGTCGCAAATTGTTTGTAGCAAATTTGTTTGTAGCAAATTTGTTTGCAGCAATTTGTTAACAGCAAATTTTTGCACCTAGATGTTTGTAGCAAATTGTTTGTAGCAAATTTGTTTGCAGCAAATTGTTTGCAGCAAATTGTTTGTAGCAAATTGTTTGTAGCAAATTGTTTGCAGCAAATTGTTTGCAGCAAATTGTTTGTAGCAAATTGTTTGCAGCAAATTTGTTTGTAGCAAATTGTTTGTAACAAATTGTTTGTAGCAAATTGTTTGCAGCAATTTTGTTTGCAGCAAATGGTTTGTAGCAAATTGTTTGCAGCAAATTGTTTGTAGCAAATTGTTTGCAGCAAATTGTTTGCAGAAAATTTGTTTGCAGCAAATTGTTTGTAGCAAATTGTTTGCAGCAAATTGTTTTGCAGCAATTTTGTTTGCAGCAAATGGTTTGTAGCAAATTGTTTGCAGCAAATTGTTTGCAGCAAATTGTTTGCAGCAATTTGTTTCATTTTGTTTGCAGCAAATGGTTTGTAGCAAATTGTTTGCAGCAAATTGTTTGCAGCAAATTGTTTGCAGCAAATTGTTTGCAGCAAATTGTTTGCAGCTAATTTGTTTGCAGCAAATTGTTTGCAGCAAATTTGTTTGCAGCAAATTGTTTGTAGCAAATTGTTTGTAGCAAATTGTTTGCAGCAAATTGTTTGTAGCAATTTGTTTGCAGCAAAATGTTTGCAGCAAATTTGTTTGCAGCAAATTGTTTGCATGAAATTTGTTTGCAGCAAATTGTTTGCAGCAAATTTGTTTGCAGCAAATTTGTTTGTAGGAAATTGTTTGTAGCAAATTGTTTGTAGCAAATTGTTTGTAGCAAATTGTTTGCAGCAAATTGTTTGCAGCAAATTGTTTGCAGCAAATTTGTTTGCAGCAAATTGTTTGCAGCAAATTGTTTGCAGCAAATTGTTTGTAGCACATTGTTTGCAGCAAATTTGTTTGTAGCAAATTGTTTGTAGCAAATTGTTTGCAGCAAATTGTTTGCAGCAATTTTGTTTGCAGCATATGGTTTGTAGCAAATTGCTCGCAGCAAATTGTTTGTAGCAAATTGTTTGCAGCAAATTGTTTGCAGCAATTTTGTTTGCAGCATATGGTTTGTAGCAAATTGCTTGCAGCAAATTGTTTGCAGCAAATTGGTTGCAGCAAATTGTTTGCAGCATATTGTTTGCAGCTAATTTGTTTGCAGCAAATTGTTTGCAGCTAATTTGTTTGCAGCAAATTGTTTGTAGCAAATTGTTTATAGCAAATTGTTTGCAGCAAATTGTTTGTAGCAATTTGCTTGCAGCAAATTGTTTGCAGCAAATTTGTTTGCAGCAAATTGTTTGCATGAAATTTGTTTGCAGCAAATTGTTTGCAGCAAATTTGTTTGCAGAAAATTTGTTTGTAGCAAATTGTTTGTAGCAAATTGTTTGTAGCAAACTGTTTGTAGCAAATTGTTTGTAGCAATTTTGTTTGCAGCAAATTGTTAGTAGCAAATTTGTTTGCAGCAAATTGTTTGCAGCAAATTTGTTTGCAGCAAATGGTTTGTAGCAAATTGTTTGCAGCAAATTTGTTTGTAGGAAATTGTTTGTAGCAAATTGTTTGCAGCAAATTGTTTGTAGCAATTTTGTTTACAACAAATGGTTTGTAGCAAATTGCTTTGCAGCAAATTGTTTGCAGCAAATTGTTTGCAACAAATTGTTTGCAGCAATTTTGTTTACAGCATATGGTTTGTAGCAAATTGCTTGCAGCAAATTGTTTGCAGCAAATTGGTTGCAGCAAATTGCTTGCAGCATATTGTTTGCAGCTAATTTGTTTGCCGCAAATTGTTTGCAGCTAATTTGTTTTCAGCAAATTGTTTGTAGCAAATTGTTTGTAGCAAATTGTTTGCAGCAAATTGTTTGTAGCAACTTGCTTGCAGCAAATTGTTAGCAGCAAATTTGTTTGCAGCAAATTGTTTGCAGGAAATTTGTTTGCAGCAAATTGTTTGCAGCAAATTTGTTTGCAGCAAATTTGTTTGTAGCAAATTGTTTGTAGCAAATTGTTAGTAGCAAACTGTTTGTAGCAAATTGTTTTCAGCAATTTTGTTTGCAGCCAATGGTTTGTAGCACATTGTTTGCAGAAAATTTGTTTGTAGGAAATTGTTTGTAGCAAATTGTTTGCAGCAAATTGTTTGCAGCAATTTTGTTTACAACATATGGTTTGTAGCAAATTGCTCGCAGCAAATTGTTTGCAGCAAATTGTTTGCAGCAAATTGTTTGCAGCAAATTTGTTTACAGCAAATTGTTTGCAGCAATTTGTTTGTAGCAAATTGTTTGCAGCAATTTTGTTTGCAGCATATTGTTATTGTTTGCTGCAAATTGTTTGTAGCACATTGTTAATAGCAAACTGTTTGTAGCAAATTGTTTGCATGAAATTTGTTTGCAGCAAATTGTTTGCAGCTAATTTGTTTGCCGCAAATTGTTTGCAGCTAATTTGTTTTCAGCAAATTGTTTGTAGCAAATTGTTTGTAGCAAATTGTTTGCAGCAAATTGTTTGTAGCAATTTGCTTGCATCAAATTGTTAGGAGCAAATTTGTTTGCAGCAAATTGTTTGCATGAAATTTGTTTGCAGCAAATTGTTTGCAGCAAATTTGTTTGCAGCAAATTGTTTGCAGCAATTTTGTTTGCAGCAAATTGTTTGCAGCAAATTGTTTGCAGCAAATTTGTTTGTAGCAAATTGTTTGCAGCAATTTTGTTTGCAGCATATTGTTATTGTTTGCTGCAAATTGTTTGTAGCACATTGTTAATAGCAAACTGTTTGTAGCAAATTGTTTGCACCAAATTGTTTGCAGCAAATTTGTTTGCAGCAAATTTGTTTGTAGCAAATTGTTTGCAGCAAATTGTTTGCAGCAAATTGTTTGCAGCAAATTGTTTGCAGCAAATTGTTTGCAGCAAATTGTTTGTAGCAAATTGTTTGTAGCAAATTTGTTTGCAGCAATTTGTTTGCAGCAAATTGTTTGTAGCAAATTTGTTTGTAGCAAATTGTTTGCAGCAAATTGTTTGCAGCAAATTGTTTACAACATATGGTTTGTAGCAAATTGTTTGCAGCAAATTGTTTGCAGCAAATTGTTTGCAGCAAATTGTTTGCAGCAAATTGTTTGCAGCAAATTGTTTGCAGCAAATTGTTTGCAGCAAATTGTTTGTAGCAAATTGTTTGTAGCAAATTTGTTTGCAGCAATTTGTTTGCAGCAAAATTTTTTGCACCTAAATGTTTGTAGCAATTTATTTGTAGAAAATTTGTTTGCAGCAAATTTGTTTGCTGCAAATTGTTTGTAGCACATTGTTAATAGCAAACTGTTTGTAGCAAATGTTTAGCAAATTGTTTGCACCAAATTGTTTGCAGCAAATTTGTTTGCAGCAAATTTGTTTGCAGCTAATTTGTTTGTAGGAAATTGTTCGTAGCAAATTATTTGTAGCAAATTGTTTGCAGCAAATTTGTTTGCTGCAAATTGTTTGAAGCACATTGTTTGTAGCAAACTGTTTGTAGCAAACTGTTTGTAGCAAATTGTGTGCAGCAATTTTGTTTGCGGCAAATGGTTTGTAGCAAATTGCTTGCAGCAAATTGTTTGCAGAAAATTGTCTGTAGCAATTTGTTTGCAGCAAATTGTTTGCAGCAAATTTGTTTGCAGCAAATGGTTTGTAGCAAATTTGTTTGCAGCAAATTGTTTGTAGCAAATTGTTTGTAGCAAATTGTTTGTAGCAAATTGTTTGCAGCAAATTGCTTGCAGCAAATTGTTTGCAGCAATTTGTTTGCAGCAAATTGTTTGTAGCAAATTGTTTGTAGCAAATTGTTTGTAGCAAATTGTTTGCAGCAAATTGTTTGCAGCAAATTTGTTTGCAGCAAATTGTTTGCAGCAAATTTGTTTGCAGCAAATTGTTTGCAGCAAATTTGTTTGCAGCAAATTTGTTTGCAGCAAATTTGTTTGCAGCAAATGGTTTTGCAACAAATTTGTTTGCAGCAAATTGTTTGCAGCAAATTTGTTTGCAGCAAATTGTTTGCAGCAAATTGTTTGTAGCAAATTGTTTGCGGCAAATTGTTTGCAGCAAATTTGTTTGCAGCAAATTGTTTGTAGCACATTGTTTGTAGCAAACTGTTTGTAGCAAATTGTTTTCAGCAATTTTGTTTGCAGCAAATGGTTTGTAGCAAATTGCTTGCAGCAAATTGTTTGCAGCAAATTGTTTGTAGCACATTGTTTGCAGCAAATTTTTTTGTAGGAAATTGTTTGTAGCAAATTGTTTGTAGCAAATTGTTTGCAGTAAATTGTTTGCAGCAATTTTGTTTTCAGCATATGGTTTGTAGCAAATTGCTTGCAGCAAATTGTTTGCAGAAAATTTGTTTGTAGGAAATTGTTTGTAGCAAATTGTTTGCAGCAATTTTGTTTACAACATATGGTTTGTAGCAAATTGCTCGCAGCATATTGTTTGCAGCAAATTGTTTGCAGCAAATTGTTTGCAGCAAATTGTTTGCAGCAAATTGCTTGCAGCAAATTGTTTGCAGCAAATTGTTTGTAGCAAATTGTTTGTAGCAAATTTGTTTGCAGCAATTTGTTTGCAGCAAAATTTTTTGCACCTAGATGTTTGTAGCAATTTATTTTAGAAAATTTTTTTGCAGCAAATGGTTTGTAGCAAATTGTAGCAAATTGTTTTGCAGCAAATTGTTTGCAGCAAATTGTTTGTGAATTGTTTGCAGCAAATTGTTTGTAGCAATTTGTTTGCAGCAAATTGTTTGCAGCAAATTGTTTGCAGCAAATTGTTTGTAGCAAATTGTTTGTAGCAAATTTGTTTGTAGCAAATTTGTTTGCAGCAATTTGTTAACAGCAAAATTTTTTGCACCTAGATGTTTGTAGCAATTTATTTGTAGAAAATTTGTTTGCAGCAAATTGTTTGTAGCAGCATTCTTTGTAGCAAACTGTTTGTAGCAAATTGTTTGCGGCAAATTGTTTGCAGCAAATTGTTTGTAGCACATTGTTTGCAGCAAATTTGTTTGTAGGAAATTGTTTGTAGCAAATTGTTTGTAGCAAATTGTTTGCAGCAAATTGTTTGCAGCAATTTTGTTTGCAGCAAATGGTTTGTAGCAAATTGCTTGCAGCAAATTTTTTGCAGCAAATTGTTTGTAGCACATTATTTGCAGAAAATTTGTTTGTAGGAAATTGTTTGTAACAAATTGTTTGTAGCAAATTGTTTGCAGCAAATTGTTTGCAGCAATTTTGTTTACAGCATATGGTTTGTAGCAAATTGCTTGCAGCAAATTGTTTGCAGCAAATTGTTTGCAGCAAATTGTTTGCAGCAAATTGTTTGCAGCAAATTTGTTTGCAGCAAATTGTTTGCAGCTAATTTGTTTGCAGCTAATTTGTTTGCAGCAAATTGTTTGCAGCTAATTTGTTTGCAGCAAATTGTTTGTAGCAAATTGTTTGTAGCAAATTGTTTGCAGCAAATTGTTTGTAGCAATTTGCTTGCAGCAAATTGTTAGGAGCAAATTTGTTTGCAGCAAATTGTTTGCATGAAATTTGTTTGCAGCAAATTGTTTGCAGCAAATTTGTTTGCAGCAAATTTGTTTGCAGCAATTTTGTTTGCAGCATATTGTTATTGTTTGCTGCAAATTGTTTGTAGCACATTGTTAATAGCAAACTGTTTGTAGCAAATTGTTTGCACCAAATTGTTTGCAGCAAATTTGTTTGCAGCAAATTTGATTGTAGCAAATTGTTTGCAGCAAATTGTTTGCAGCAATTTTGTTTGCAGCATATGGTTTGTAGCAAATTGCTTGCAGCAAATTGTTTGCAGCAAATTGGTTGCAGCAAATTGCTTGCAGCAAATTGTTTGCAGCTAATTTGTTTGCAGCAAATTGTTTGCAGCTAATTTGTTTGCAGCAAATTGTTTGTAGCAAATTGTTTGTAGCAAATTGTTTGCAGCAAATGGTTTGTAGCAATTTGCTTGCAGCAAATTGTTTGGAGCAAATTTGTTTGCAGCAAATTGTTTGCAGGAAATTTGTTTGCAGCAAATTGTTTGCAGCAAATTGTTTGCAGCAAATTTGTTTGCAGCAAATTGTTTGCAGCAATTTTGTTTGCAGCAAATTGTTTGCAGCAAATTGTTTGTAGCAAATTTGTTTGCAGCAAATTGTTTGCAGCAAATTTGTTTGCAGCAAATTGTTTGCAGCAAATTGTTTGCAGCAAATTTGTTTGTAGCAAATTGTTTGCAGCAATTTTGTTTGCAGCATATTGTTATTGTTTGCTGCAAATTGTTTGTAGCACATTGTTAATAGCAAACTGTTTGTAGCAAATTGTTTGCACCAAATTGTTTGCAGCAAATTTGTTTGCAGCAAATTTGTTTGTAGGAAATTGTTTGCAGAAAATTGTTTTCAGCAAATTGTTTGCAGCAAATTGCTTGCAGCAAATTGTTTGCAGCAAATTGTTTGTAGAAAATTGTTTGTAGCAAATTTGTTTGCAGCAATTTGTTTGCAGCAAAATTTTTTGCACCTAGATGTTTGTAGCAATTTATTTGTAGAAAATTTGTTTGCAGCAAATTTGTTTGCTGCAAATTGTTTGTAGCACATTGTTAATAGCAAAATGTTTGTAGCAAATTGTTTGCACCAAATTGTTTGCAGCAAATTTGTTTGCAGCAAATTTGTTTGTAGGAAATTGTTTGTAGCAAATTATTTGTAGCAAATTTGTTTGCGGCAAATGGTTTGTAGCAAATTGCTTGCAGCAAATTGTTTGCAGAAAATTGTCTGTAGCAATTTGTTTGCAGCAAATTGTTTGCAGCAAATTTGTTTGCAGCAAATGGTTTGTAGCAAATTTGTTTGCAGCAAATTGTTTGTAGCAAATTGTTTGTAGCAAATTGTTTGTAGCAAATTGTTTTCAGCAAATTGCTTGCAGCAAATTGTTTGCAGCTAATTTGTTTGCAGCAAATTGTTTGCAGCTAATTTGTTTGCAGCAAATTGTTTGTAGCAAATTGTTTGTAGCAAATTGTTTGTATCAAATTGCTTGCAGCAAATTGTTTGCAGCAAATTTGTTTGCAGCAAATTGTTTGCAGCAAATTTGTTTGCAGCAAATTGTTTGCAGCAAATTTGTTTGCACCAAATTTGTTTGCAGCAAATTGGTTTGCAGCAAATTTGTTTGCAGCAAATGGTTTTGCAACAAATTTGTTTGCAGCAAATTGTTTGCAGCAAATTTGTTTGCAGCAAATTGTTTGCAGCAAATTGTTTGTAGCAAATTGTTTGCGGCAAAATGTATGCAGCAAATTGTTTGTAGCACATTGTTTGTAGCAAATTTGTTTGTAGGAAATTGTTTGTAACAAACAGTTTGTAGCAAATTGTTTTCAGCAATTTTGTTTGCAGCAAATGGTTTGTAGCAAATTGCTTGCAGCAAATTGTTTGCAGCAAATTGTTTGTAGCACATTGTTTGTAGCAAATTTGTTTGTAGGAAATTGTTTGTAGCAAATTGTTTGCAGCAAATTGTTTGCAGTAAATTGTTTGCAGCAATTTTGTTTTCAGCATATGGTTTGTAGCAAATTGCTTGCAGCAAATTGTTTGCAGAAAATTGTTTGCAGCAAATTGTTTGCAGCAAATTGCTTGCAGCAAATTGTTTGCAGCAAATTGCTTGCAGCAAATTGTTTGTATCAAATTTGTTTGCAGCAAATTGTTTGTAGCAAATTTGTTTGCAGCAATTTGTTTGCAGCAAAATTTTTTGCACCTAGATGTTTGTAGCAATTTATTTGTAGAAAATTTGTTTGCAGCAAATTGTTTGCAGCACATTCTTTGTAGCAAACTGTTTGTAGCAAATTGTTTAGGGCAAATTGTTTGCAGCAAATTTGTTTGCAGCAAATTGTTTGTAGCACATTGTTTGTAGAAAACTGTTTGTAGCAAATTGTTTTCAGCAATTTTGTTTGCAGCAATTTTGTTTGCAGCAAATGGTTTGTAGCAAATTGCTTGCAGCAAATTGTTTGTAGCACATTGTTTGCAGAAAATTTGTTTGTAGGAAATTGTTTGTAGCAAATTGTTTGCAGCAAATTGTTTGCAGCAATTTTGTTTACAGCATATGGTTTGTAGCAAATTGCTTGCAGCAAATTGTTTGCAGCAAATTGCTTGCAGCAAATTGTTTGCAGCAAATTGTTTGTAGCAAATTGTTTGTAGCAAATTTGTTTGCAGCAATTTGTTTGCAGCAAAATTTTTGCACCTAGATGTTTGTAGCAATTTATTTGTAGAAAATTTGTTTGCAATTTTGCAGCACATTGTTTGTAGCAAACTGTTTGTAGCAAATTGTTTTTCAGCAATTTGTTTGCAGCAAAATTTTTTGCACCTAGATGTTTGTAGCAATTTATTTGTAGCAAATTTGTTTGCAGCAAATGGTTTGTAGCAAATTGTTTGCAGCAAATTTTTGCAGCAAATTGTTTGTATCACATTGTTTGCAGAAAATTTTAGCAAATTTGTTTGCAGCAATTTGTTTACAGCAAAATTTTTTGCACCTAGATGTTTGTAGCAATTTATTTGTAGAAAATTTGTTTGCAGCAAATTGTTTGTAGCAACTTGCTTGCAGCAAATTGTTAGGAGCAAATTTGTTTGCAGCAAATTGTTTGCAGGAAATTTGTTTGCAGCAAATTGTTTGCAGCAAATTTGTTTGCAGCAAATTGTTTGCAGCAATTTTGTTTGCAGCAAATTGTTTGTAGCACATTCTTTGTAGCAAACTGTTTGTAGCAAATTGTTTGCGGCAAATTGTTTGCAGCAAATTTGTTTGCAACAAATTGTTTGTAGCACATTGTTTGTAGCAAACTGTTTGTAGCAAATTGTTTTCAGCAATTTTGTTTGCAGCAAATGGTTTGTAGCAAATTGCTTGCAGCAAATTTTTTGCAGCAAATTGTTTGTAGCACATTGTTTGTAGCAAATTGTTTGCAGCAAATTGTTTGTAGCAACTTGCTTGCAGAAAATTGTTAGGAGCAAATTTGTTTGCAGCAAATTGTTTGCAGGAAATTTGTTTGCAGCAAATTGTTTGCAGCAAATTTGTTTGCAGCAAATTGTTTGCAGCAATTTGTTTGAAATTGTTTGTAGCAAATTCTTTTTGTAGCAAAAGCAAATTGTTTTTGTTTGCAGCAATTAGCAAATTGTTTGTAGCACATTGTTTGTAGCAAACTGTTTGTAGCAAATTGTTTTCAGCAATTTTGTTTGCAGCAAATGGTTTGCAGCAAATTGCTTGCAGCAAATTGTTTTTGCAGCAAATTGTTTGTAGCACATTGTTTGCAGCAAATTTGTTTGTAGAAAATTGTTTGTAGCAAATTGTTTGTAGCAAATTGTTTGCAGCAAATTGTTTGCAGCAATTTTGTTTGCAGCAAATGGTTTGTAGCAAATTGTTTTGCAGCAAATTGTTTGCAGCAAATTGTTTTGCAGCAAATTGTTTGCAGCAAATGGTTTGTAGCAAATTGTTTGCAGCAAATTGTTTGCAGCAAATTGTTTGCAGCAAATTGTTTGCAGCAAATTTGTTTGCAGCAAATTGTTTGCAGCAAATTGTTTGCAACAAATTGTTTGTAGCAAATTTGTTTGCAGCAAATTGTTTGTAGCAAATTTGTTTGCAGCAATTTGTTTGCAGCAAAATTTTTTGCACCTAGATGTTTGTAGCAATTTATTTGTAGAAAATTTGTTTGTAGCAAACTGTTTGTAGCAAATTGTTTGCGGCAAATTGTTTGCAGCAAATTTGTTTGCAGCAAATTGTTTGTAGCACATTGTTTGTAGCAAACTGTTTGTAGCAAATTGTTTTCAGCAATTTTGTTTGCAGCAAATGGTTTGTAGCAAATTTGTTTGCAGCAAATTGTTTGCAGCAAATTGTTTGTAGCACATTGTTTGCAGAAATTTTGTTTGTAGGAAATTGTTTGTAGCAAATTGTTTGTAGCAAATTGTTTGCAGCAAATTGTTTGCAGCAAATTGTTTGCAGCAAATTGTTTGTAGCACATTGTTTGCAGCAATTTTGTTTACAGCATATGGTTTGTAGCAAATTGCTTGCAGCAAATTGTTTGCAGCAAATTGTTTGCAGCAAATTGCTTGCAGCAAATTGTTTGCAGCTAATTTGTTTGCAGCAAATTGTTTGCAGCTAATTTGTTTGCAGCATATGGTTTGTAGCAAATTGCTTGCAGCAAATTGTTTGCAGCAAATTGTTTGTAGCACATTGTTTGCAGCAATTTTGTTTTCAGCATATGGTTTGTAGCAAATTGTTTGCAGCAAATTGTTTGCAGCAAATTGTTTGCAGCAAATTGTTTGCAGCAAATTGTTTGCAGCAAATTGTTTGCAGCAAATTGTTTGCAGCAAATTGTTTGTAGCAAATTGTTTGTAGCAAATTTGTTTGCAGCAATTTGTTTGCAGCAAAATTTTTGCACCTAGATGTTTGTAGCAATTTATTTGTAGAAAATTTGTTTGCAGCAAATTGTTTGTAGCACATTCTTTGTAGCAAACTGTTTGTAGCAAATTGTTTGCGGCAAATTGTTTGCAGCAAATTTGTTTGCAGCAAATTGTTTGTAGCACATTGTTTGTAGCAAACTGTTTGTAGCAAATTGTTTTCAGCAATTTTGTTTGCAGCAAATGGTTTGTAGCAAATTGCTTGCAGCAAATTGTTTGCAGCAAATTGTTTGTAGCACATTGTTTGCAGAAAATTTGTTTGTAGCACATTGTTTGCAGAAAATTTGTTTGTAGGAAATTGTTTTCAGCAAATTGTTTGCAGCAATTTTGTTTACAGAATATGGTTTGTAGCAAATTGCTTGCAGCAAATTGTTTGCAGCAAATTGGTTGCAGCAAATTGCTTGCAGCAAATTGTTTGCAGCTAATTTGTTTGCAGCAAATTGTTTGCAGCTAATTTGTTTGCAGCAAATTGTTTGTAGCAAATTGTTTGTAGCAAATTGTTTGCAGCAAATGGTTTGTAGCAATTTGCTTGCAGCAAATTGTTTGCAGCAATTTGTTTGCAGCAAATTGTTTGCAGCAAATTGTTTGTAGCAAATTTGTTTGCAGCAAATTGTTTGCAGCAAATTTGTTTGCAGCAAATTGTTTGCAGCAATTTTGTTTGCAGCATATTGTTATTGTTTGCAGCAAATTGTTTGTAGCACATTGTTAATAGCAAACTGTTTGTAGCAAATTGTTTGCACCAAATAGTTTGCAGCAAATTTGTTTGCAGCAAATTTGTTTGTAGGAAATTGTTTGTAGCAAATTATTTGTAGCAAATTGTTTGCACCAAATTTGCTTGCAGCAAATTGTTTGTAGCACATTGTTTGTAGCAAACTGTTTGTAGGAAATTGTTTGCAGCAAATTGTTTGTAGCAAATTGTTTGTAGCAAATTGTTTGCAGCAATTTTGTTTGCAGCAAATGGTTTGTAGCAAATTGCTTGCAGCAAATTGTTTGTAGCAAATTGTTTGTAGCACATTGTTTGCAGAAAATTTGTTTGTAGGAAATTGTTTGCAGCAAATTGTTTGTAGCAAATTGTTTGCAGCAATTTTGTTTGCAGCATATGGTTTGTAGCAAATTTCTTGCAGCAAATTGTTTGCAGCAAATTGGTTGCAGCAAATTGCTTGCAGCAAATTGTTTGCAGCTAATTTGTTTGCAGCAAATTGTTTGCAGCAAATTTGTTTGCAGCAAATGGTTTGTAGCAAATTTGTTTGCAGCAAATTGTTTGTAGCAAATTGTTTGTAGCAAATTGTTTGCAGCAAATTGTTTGCAGCTAATTTGTTTGCAGCAAATTGTTTGTAGCAAATTGTTTGTAGCAAATTGTTTGTATCAAATTGCTTGCAGCAAATTGTTTGCAGCAAATTTGTTTGCAGCAAATTGTTTGCAGCAAATTTGTTTGCAGCAAATTTGTTTGCAGCAAATTTGTTTGCAGCAAATTTGTTTGCAGCAAATGGTTTTGCCGCAAATTGTTTGTAGCAAATTGTTTGCGGCAAATTGTATGCAGCAAATTTGTTTGTAGCAAATTGTTTGTATCACATTGTTTGTAGCAAACAGTTTGTAGCAAATTGTTTTCAGCAATTTTGTTTGCAGCAAATGGTTTGTAGGAAATTGTTTGTAGCAAATTGTTTGCAGCAAATTGTTTGCAGCAAATTGTTTGCAGCAATTTGTTTTTCAGCATATGGTTTGTAGCAAATTGTTTGCAGCAAATTGTTTGCAGAAAATTGTTTGCAGCAAATTGTTTGCAGCAAATTGTTTGCAGCAAATTGTTTGCAGCAAATTGTTTGCAGCAAATTGTTTGTAGCAAATTTGTTTGCAGCAAATTGTTTGTAGCAATTTGTTTGCAGCAAAATTGTTTGTAGCAAATTTGTTTGCAGCAAATTGTTTGTAGCAAATTTGTTTGCAGCAAATTGTTTGCAGCAAAATTTTGTTTGCAGCAAATTGTTTGTAGCAAATTGTTTGTAGCAAATTTGTTTGCAGCAAATTTGTTTGCAGCAAATTGTTTGTAGCAAATTGTTATGTAGCAAACTGTTTGTAGCAAATTGTTTGCACCAAATTGTTTGCAGCAAATTTGTTTGCAGCAAATTTGTTTGTAGGAAATTGTTTGTAGAATTTGTTTGTACCAAATTGTTTGCAGCAAATTTGTTTGCAGCAAATTGTTTGCAGCACATTGTTTGTAGCAAACTGTTTCTAGCAAATTGTTTTCAGCAAATTGTTTGCAGCAAAATTGTTAGCAGCAAATTGTTTGTAGCACATTGTTTGTAGCAAACTGTTTGTAGCAAATTGTGTGCAGCAATTTTGTTTGCGGCAAATGGTTTGTAGCAAATTGCTTGCAGCAAATTGTTTGCAGTAAATTGTTTGCAGCAATTTTGTTTTCAGCATATGGTTTGTAGCAAATTGCTTGCAGCAAATTGTTTGCAATTGTTTGGAAAATTGTTTGCAGCAAATTGTTTGCAGCAAATTGTTTGCAGCAAATTGTTTGCAGCAAATTGTTTGCAGCAAATTGTTTGTAGCAAATTTGTTTGCAGCAAATTGTTTGTAGCAAACTTGCTTGCAGAAAATTGTTAGGAGCAAATTTGTTTGCAGCAAATTGTTTGCAGCAAATTGTTTACAGCAAATTGTTTGCAGCAAATTTGTTTTCAGCAAATTGTTTGTAGCACATTGTTTGCAGCAAATTGTTTGCGGCAAAATTGTTTGCAGCACATAAATGTTTGTAGCAATTTGTTTGCAGCCAATTGTTTGCAGAAAATTGTTTGCAGCAAATTTGTTTGCAGCAAATTGTTTGTAGCACATTGTTTGTAGCAAACTGTTTGTAGCAAATTGTTTTCAGCAATTTTGTTTGCAGCAAATGGTTTGTAGCAAATTGGTTGCAGCAAATTGTTTGCAGCAAATTGTTTGTAGCAAATTGTTTGCAGCAAATTTGTTTGTAGCAAATTGTTTGTAGCAAATTGTTTGTAGCAAATTGTTTGCAGCAAATTGTTTGCAGCAATTTTGTTTGCAGCAAATTGTTTGCAGCAAACTGTTTGTAGCAAATTTGTTTGCAGCACATTGTTTGCAGCACATTTGTTTGTAGGAAACTGTTTGTAGCAAATTGTTTGTAGCAAATTGCTTGCAGCAAATTGTTTGCAGCAAATTGTTTGCAGCAAATTGTTCGCAGCAAATTTGTTTTCAGCAAATTGTTTGTAGCACATTGTTTGCAGCAAATTGTTTGCGGCAAAATTGTTTGCACCTAAATGTTTGTAGCAATTTGTTTGCAGCAAATTGTTTGTAGCAATTTGTTTGCAGCAAATTGTTTGTAGCAAATTGTTTGCAGCAAATTGTTTGCAGCAAATTTTGTTTGCAGCAAATGGTTTGTAGCAAATTGTTTGCAGCAAATTGTTTGCAACATTTTTGTTTGCAGCAAATTGTTTGTAGAAAATTTGTTTGCAGCAAATTGTTTGTAGCAAATTGTTTGTAGCAAACTGTTTGTAGCAAATTGTTTGCAGCAAATTGGTTTGCAGCAAATTGTTTGCAGCAAATGGTTTTGTAGCAATTTGTCTTGCAGCAAATTGTTTGCAGCAAATTGTTTGTAGCAAATTGTTTGCAGCAAATTGTTTGCAAATTTAGCAAATTGTTTGCAGCAAATTGTTTGCAGCAAATTGTTTGCAGCAAATTGTTTGTAGCAAATTGTTTTGTAGCAAATTTTGTTTGCACCTAGATGTTTGTAACAATTTATTTGTAGAAAATTTGTTTGCAGCAAATTGTTTGTAGCACATTCTTTGTAGCAAACTGTTTGTAGCAAATTGTTTGCGGCAAATTGTTTGCAGCAAATTTGTTTGCAGCAAATTGTTTGTAGCACATTGTTTGTAGCAAACTGTTTGTAGCAAATTGTTTTCAGCAATTTTGTTTGCAGCAAATGGTTTGTAAGCAAATTATTTGTAGCACATTGTTTGCAGAAAACTTGTTTGTAGGAAATTGTTTGTAGCAAATTGTTTGCAGCAAATGGTTTGTAGCAATTTGCTTGCAATTTGTTTGCAGCAAATTTGTTTGTAGGAAATTGTTTGTAGCAAATTATTTGTAGCAAATTGTTTGGAGCAAATTTGCTTGCAGCAAATTGTTTGTAGCACATTGTTTGTAGCAAACTGTTTGTAGGAAATTGTTTGCAGCAAATTGTTTGTAGCAAATTGTTTGTAGCAAATTGTTTGCAGCAATTTTGTTTGCAGCAAATGGTTTGTAGCAAATTGCTTGCAGCAAATTGTTTGCAGCAAATTGTTTGTAGCACATTGTTTGCAGCAAATTTGTTTGTAGGAAATTGTTTGCAGCAAATTGTTTGTAGCAAATTGTTTGCAGCAATTTTGTATGCAGCAAATTTGTTTGCAGCAAATTGTTTGCAGCAAATTTGATTGCAGCAAATTGTTTGCAGCAATTTTGTTTGCAGCATATGGTTTGTAGCAAATTGCTTGCAGCAAATTGTTTGCAGAAAATTGTTTGCAACAAATTGTTTGCAGCAAATTGCTTGCAGCAAATTGTTTGCAGCAAATTGTTTGTAGAAAATTGTTTGTATCAAATTTGTTTGCAGCAATTTGTTTGCAGCAAAATTTTTTGCACATAGATGTTTGTAGCAATTTATTTGTAGAAAATTTGTTTGCAGCAAATTTGTTTGCTGCAAATTGTTTGTAGCACATTGTTAATAGCAAACTGTTTGTAGCAAATTGTTTGCACCAAATTGTTTGCAGCAAATTTGTTTGCAGCAAATTTGTTTGTAGGAAATTGTTTGTAGCAAATTGTTTGTAGCAAATTGTTTGCAGCAAATTTGTTTGCTGCAAATTGTTTGAAGCACATTGTTTGTAGCAAACTGTTTGCAGCAAATTGTTTTCAGCAAATTGTTTGCAGCAAAATTGTTTGCAGCAAATTGTTTGTAGCACATTGTTTGTAGCAAACTGTTTGTAGCAAATTGTTTGCAGCAATTTTGTTTGCGGCAAATGGTTTGTAGCAAATTGCTTGCAGCAAATTGTTTGCAGAAAATTTGTTTGCAGCAAATTGTTTGCAGCTAATTTGTTTGCAGCAAATTTGTTTGCGGCAAACGGTTTGAAGCAAATTGCTTGCAGCAAATTGTTTGTAGCAAATTGTTTTCAGCAAATTTGTTTGCAGCAAATGGTTTGTAGCAAATTGCTTGCAGTAAATTGTTTGCAGCAAATTGTTTGTAGCAAATTGTTTGCAGCAAATTTGTTTGTAGCAAATTGTTTGTAGCAAATTGTTTGCAGCAAATTGTTTGCAGCAAATTGTTTGTAGCAAATTGTTTGCAGCAAATTGTTTGCACATTGTTTGCAGCAAATTTGTTTGCAGCAAATTGTTTGTAACAAATTGTTTGTAGCAAATTGTTTGCAGCAATTTTGTTTGCAGCAAATGGTTTGTGTAGCAAATTGCTTGCAGTAAATTGTTTGCAGCAAATTGTTTGTAGCACATTGTTTGCAGCAAATTTGTTTGTAGGAAATTGTTTGTAGCAAATTGTTTGTAGCAAATTGTTTGCAGCAAATTTGTTTGCAGCAAATTGTTTGTAGCAAATTGTTTGCAGCAAATTTGTTTGCAGCACATTGTTTGCAGCAAATTTGTTTGCAGCAAATTGTTTGTAGCAAATTGTTTGCAGCAAATTGTTTGCAGCAAATTTGTTTTCAGCAAATGGTTTGTAGCAAATTGTTTGCAGCAAATTGTTTGTAGCAGCAAATTTGTTTCCAGCAAATTTGTTTGTAGGAAACTGTTTGTAGCAAATTGTTTGTAGCCAATTGCTTGCAGCAAATTGTTTGCAGCAAATTGTTTGCAGCAAATTGTTTGCAGCAAATTTGTTTTCAGCAAATTGTTTGTAGCACATTGTTTGCAGCAAATTGTTTGCAGCAAAATTGTTTGCACCTAAATGTTTGTAGCAATTTGTTTGCAGCAAATTGTTTGTAGCAATTTGTTTGCAGCAAATTGTTTGTAGCAAATTGTTTGTAGCAAATTGCTAGCAGCAAATTGTTTGCAACAAATTTGTTTGCAGCACATTTGTTTGTAGAAAATTTGTTTGCAGCAAATTGTTTGTAGCACACTCTTTGTAGCAAACTGTTTGTAGCAAATTGTTTGCAGCAATTTGGTTTGCAGCAAATTGTTTGCAGCAAATGGTTTGTAGCAATTTGCTTGCAGCAAATTGTTTGCAGCAAATTTGTTTGCAGCAAATTGTTTGCAGCAAATTTGTTTGCAGCAAATTGTTTGCAGCAAATTTGTTTGCAGCAAATTGTTTGCAGCAATTTTGTTTGCAGCATATGGTTTGTAGCAAATTGCTTGCAGCAAATTGTTTGCAGAAAATTGTTTGCAGCAAATTGTTTGCAGCAAATTGCTTGCAGCAAATTGTTTGCAGCAAATTGTTTGCAGCAAATTGTTTGCAGCAAATTTGTTTGCAGCAAATTGTTTGCAGCAATTTTGTTTGCAGCAAATTGTTTGCAGCAAATTGTTTGCAGCAAATTTGTTTGCAGCAAATTGTTTGCAGCAATTTGTTTGCAGCAAATTGTTTGCAGCAAATTGTTTGCAGCAAATTGTTTGCAGCAAATTGTTTGTAGCAAATTGTTTGCAGCAAATTGTTTGCAGAAAATTGTTTGCAGCAAATTGTTTGCAGCAAATTTGTTAGCAGCAAATTGTTTGCAGCAAATTGTTTGCAGCAAATTGTTTGCAGCAAATTGCTTGCAGCAAATTGTTTGCAGCAAATTGTTTGCAGAAAATTGTTTGTAGCAAATTGTTTGCAGCAATTTGGTTGCAGCAAAATTTTTTGTAGCAAATTGTTTGCAGAAATTTGTTTGTAGCAAATTTGTTTGCAGCAATTTGTTTGCAGCAAATTGTTTTTGCACCCAGATTGTTTGTAGCAATTTATTTGTAGAAAATTTGTTTGCAGCAAATTTGTTTGCTGCAAATTGTTTGTAGCACATTGTTAATAGCAAACTTTTTGTAGCAAATTGTTTGCACCAAATTGTTTGCAGCAAATTTGATTGCAGCAAATTGTTTGAAGCACATTGTTTGTAGCAAACTGTTTCTAGCAAATTGTTTACAGCAAATTGTTTGCAGCAAAATTGTTAGCAGCAAATGGTTTGTAGCACATTGTTTGTAGCAAACTGTTTGTAGCAAATTGTTTGCAGCAATTTTGTTTGCAGCAAATGGTTTGTAGCAAATTGCTTGCAGCAAATTGTTTGCAGCAAATTGTTTGTAGCAAATTGTTTGTAGCAAATTTGTTTGCAGCAAATTGTTTGCAGAAAATTGTTTGCAGCTAATTTGTTTGTAGCAAATTGTTTGTAGCACATTGTTTGTAGCAAACTGTTTGTAGCAAATTGTTTTCAGCAATTTTGTTTGCAGCAAATGGTTTGTAGCAAATTGTTTGTAGCAAATTGTTTGCAGCAAATTGTTTGCAGCAAATTTGTTTGCAGCAAATTGTTTGTAGAAAATTGTTTGTAGCAAATTTGTTTGCAGCAATTTGTTTGCAGCAAAATTGTTTGCACCAGATTGTTTGCAGCAATTTATTTGTAGCAAATTTGTTTGCAGCAAATTGTTTGCAGCAATTTTGTTTGCAGCAAATGGTTTGTAGCAAATTGTTTGCAGCAAATTGTTTGCAGCAAATTGTTTGTAGGAAATTGTTTGTAGCAAATTGTTTGTAGCAAATTGTTTGCAGCAAATTGTTTGCAGCAAATTTGTTTGTAGGAAATTGTTTGTAGCAAATTGTTTGTAGCAAATTTTTTGCAGCAAATTTGTTTGCAGCAAATTGTTTGTAGCACATTGTTTGCAGCAAATTGTTTTTTGCACATTGTTTGTAGCAAATTGTTTGCAGCAAATTTGTTTGCTGCAAATTGTTTGTAGCACATTGTTAATAGCAAACTGTTTGAAGCAAATTGTGTGCAGCAATTTTGTTTGCAGCAAATGGTTTGTAGCAAATTGTTTGCAGCAAATTTGTTTGCTGCAAATTGTTTGTAGCACATTGTTTGCAGAAAATTGTTTGGAGCAAATTTGTTTGCAGCAAATTGTTTGCAGTAAATTTGTTTGCAGCAAATTTTTTGAAGCAAATTTTTTGAAGCAAATTTATTTGCAGCAAATTGTTTGCAGTGAATTTGTTTGCAGCTACTTTGTATGCAGCAAATTTGTTAATAGCAAACTGTTTGTGGCAATTGGCTTGCAGCAAATTGTTTGGAGCAAATTTGTTTGCAGCAAAGTGTTTGCAGCAAATTTGTTTGCAGCAAATTGTTTGTAGCAAATTTGTTAATAGCAAACTGTTTGTGGCAATTGGCTTGCAGCAAATTGTTTGGAGCAAATTTGTTTGCAGCAAAGTGTTTGCAGCAAATTTGTTTGCAGCAAATTGTTTGTAGCAAATTGTTTGCAGAAAAATTTGTTTGTAGGAAATTGTTTGTAGCAAATTGTTTGTAGCAAATTGTTTGCAGCAAATTGTTTGCAGCAAATTGTTTGCAGCAAATTGTTTGCAGCAAATTGTTTGCAGCAAATTTGTTTGCAGCAAATTGTTTGCAGAAAATTGTTTGCAGCAAATTTGTTTGCAGCAAATTGTTTGTAGCACATTGTTTGTAGCAAACTGTTTGTAGCAAATTGTTTTCAGCAATTTTGTTTGCAGCAAATGGTTTGTAGCAAATTGTTTGTAGCAAATTGTTTGCACCAAATTGTTTGCAGCAAATTTGTTTGCAGCAAATTGTTTGTAGAAATTTGTTTGTAGCAAATTTGTTTGTAGCAAATTGTTTGCAGAAAAATTTGTTTGTAGGAAATTGTTTGTAGCAAATTGTTTGTAGCAAATTGTTTGCAGCAAATTGTTTGTAGCACATTGTTTGTAGCAAACTGTTTGTAGCAAATTGTTTTCAGCAATTTTGTTTGCAGCAAATGGTTTGTAGCAAATTGTTTGTAGCAAATTGTTTGCACCAAATTGTTTGCAGCAAATTTGTTTGCAGCAAATTGTTTGTAGAAATTTGTTTGTAGCAAATTTGTTTGCAGCAAATTTGTTTGCAGCAAATTGTTTGTAGCACATTGTTAATAGCAAACTGTTTGAAGCAAATTGTGTGCAGCAATTTTGTTTGCAGCAAATGGTTTGTAGCAAATTGTTTGCAGCAAATTTGTTTGCTGCAAATTGTTTGTAGCACATTGTTTGCAGAAAATTGTTTGGAGCAAATTTGTTTGCAGCAAATTGTTTGCAGTAAATTTGTTTGCAGCAAATTTTTTGAAGCAAATTTTTTGAAGCAAATTTATTTGCAGCAAATTGTTTGCAGCAAATTTGTTTTGCAGCTAATTTGTATGCAGCAAATTGTATGCAGCAAAATTGTTTGCACCCAGATGTTTGTAGCAATTTGTTTGTAGAAAATTTGTTTGCAGCAAATTTGTTTGCTGCAAATTGTTTGCAGCAAATTTGTTAATAGCAAACTGTTTGTGGCAATTGGCTTGCAGCAAATTGTTTGGAGCAAATTTGTTTGCAGCAAAGTGTTTGCAGCAAATTTGTTTGCAGCAAATTGTTTGTAGCAAATTGTTTGCAGAAAAATTTGTTTGTAGGAAATTGTTTGTAGCAAATTGTTTGTAGCAAATTGTTTGCAGCAAATTGTTTGCAGCAAATTGTTTGCAGCAAATTTGTTTGCAGCAAATTGTTTGCAGAAAATTGTTTGCAGCAAATTGTTTGCAGCAAATTTGTTTGCAGCAAATTGTTTGTAGCAAATTGTTTGCAGAAAAATTTGTTTGTAGGAAATTGTTTGTAGCAAATTGTTTGTAGCAAATTGTTTGCAGCAAATTGTTTGCAGCAAATTGTTTGCAGCAAATTTGTTTGCAGCAAATTGTTTGCAGAAAATTGTTTGCAGCAAATTTGTTTGCAGCAAATTGTTTGTAGCACATTGTTTGTAGCAAACTGTTTGTAGCAAATTGTTTTCAGCAATTTTGTTTGCAGCAAATGGTTTGTAGCAAATTGTTTGTAGCAAATTGTTTGCACCAAATTGTTTGCAGCAAATTTGTTTGCAGCAAATTGTTTGTAGAAATTTATTTGTAGAAAATTTGTTTGCAGCAAATTTGTTTGCTGCAAATTGTTTGTAGCACACTGTTAATAGCAAACTGTTTGTAGCAAATTGTTTGCAGCAAATTGTTTGTAGCAAATTTGTTTGCAGCAAAGTGTTTGCAGCAAACTTGTTTGCAGCAAATTGTTTGTAGCAAATTGTTTGCAAAAAAATTTGTTTGTAGCAAATTGTTTGTAGCAAATTGTTTGTAGCAAATTGTTTGCAGCAAATTGTTTGCAGCAAACTTTGTTTGCAGCAAATTGTTTGCAGGAATTTTGTTTGCATCAAATTGTTTGCAGCAATTTTGTTTGCAGCAAATGGTTTGTATCAAATTGTTTGCAGCAAATTGTTTGCAGCAAATTGTTTTGCAGCAAATTTGTTTGCAGCAAATTGTTTGCAGCAAATTGTTTGTAGCAAATTTGTTTGCAGCAAATTGTTTGCAGCAAATTTGTTTGTGGGAAATTGTTTGTAGGAAATTGTTTGTAGCAAATTTTTTGCAGCAAATTTGTTTGCAGCAAATTGTTTGTAGCACATTGTTTGCAGCAAATTGTTTGTAGCAAATTGTTTGTAGCACATTGTTTGCAGCAAATTGTTTGTAGCAACTTTGTTTGCAGCAAATTGTTTGCAGGAATTTTGTTTGCAGCAAATTGTTTGCAGCAATTTTGTTTGCAGCAAATGGTTTGTATCAAATTGCTTGCAGCAAATTGTTTGCAGCAAATTGTTTGCAGCAAATTTGTTTGCAGCAAATTGTTTGCAGCAAATTTGTTTGCAGCAAATTGTTTGCAGCAAATTTGTTTGCAGCAAATTGTTTGTAGCAAATTGTTTGCAGCAAATTGTTTGTAGCAAATTGTTTGCAGCAAATTGTTTGCAGCAAATTGTTTGCAGCAACTTTGTTTGCAGCAAATTGTTTGCAGCAAATTTTGTTTGCAGCAAATTGTTTGCAGCAATTTTGTTTGCAGCAAATGGTTTGTAGCAAATTGTTTGCAGCAAATTGTTTGTAGCAAATTGTTTGTAGCAAATTGTTTGCAGCAAATTTGTTTGCAGCAAATTGTTTGTAGCAAATTGTTTGTAGCAAATTGTTTGCAGCAAATTTTTGTTTGCAGCAAATTGTTTGCAGCAAATTGTTTGCAGCAAATTGTTTGTAGCAAATTGTTTGCAGCAAATTGTTTGCAGCAAATTGTTTGTAGCAACTTTGTTTGCAGCAAATTGTTTGCAGCAATTTTGTTTGCAGCAAATTGTTTGCAGCAATTTTGTTTGCAGCAAATTGTTTGTATCAAATTGTTTGCAGCAAATTGTTTGCAGCAAATTTTTTGCAGCAAATTTGTTTGCAGCAAATTGTTTGCAGCAAATTTGTTTGCAGCAAATTGTTTGCAGCAAATTTGTTTGCAGCAAATTGTTTGCAGCAAATTGTTTGTAGCAAATTGTTTGTAGCAAATTGTTTGCAGCAAATTGTTTGTAGCAACTTTGTTTGCAGCAAATTGTTTGCAGCAATTTTGTTTGCAGCAAATTGTTTGCAGCAATTTTGTTTGCAGCAAATGGTTTGTATCAAATTGCTTGCAGCAAATTGTTTGCAGCAAATTTGTTTGCAGCAAAATTGTTTGTAGCAAATTGTTTGCAGCAAATTAGTTTGTAGCAAATTGTTTGTAGCAAATTGTTTGTAGCAAATTTTTGCAGCAAATTTGTTTGCAGCAAATTGTTTGTAGCACATTGTTTGCAGCAAATTGTTTGCAGCAAATTGTTTGCAGCAAATTGTTTGTAGCAAATTGTTTGCAGCAAATTTGTTTGCAGCAATTGTTTGGAAATTGTTTGTAGCAAATTGTTTGTAGCAAATTGTTTGCAGCAAATTGTTTGCAGCAAATTGTTTGCAGCAAATTGTTTGCAGCAATTTTGTTTGCAGCAAATGGTTTGTATCAAATTGTTTGCAGCAAATTGTTTGCAGCAAATTTGTTTGCAGCAAATTGTTTGCAGCAAATTGTTTGCAGCAAATTGTTTGCAGCAAATTTGTTTGCAGCAAATTGTTTGCAGCAAATTGTTTGCAGCAAATTGTTTGCAGCAAATTGTTTGCAGCAAATTGTTTGTAGCAAATTGTTTGCAGCAAATTGTTTGTAGCAAATTGTTTGTAGCACATTGTTTGCAGCAAATTGTTTGTTGCAAATTGTTTGTAGCAAATTGTTTGCAGCAAATTTGTTTGCTGCAAATTGTTTGTAGCACATTGTTAAAAGCAAACTGTTTGAAGCAAATTGTGTGCAGCAATTTTGTTTGCAGCAAATGGTTTGTAGCAATTTGCTTGCAGCAAATTTGTTTGCAGCAATTTGTTTGCAGCAAAATTTTTTGCACCTAGATGTTTGTAGCAATTTATTCGTAGAAAATTTGTTTGCAGCAAATTGTTTGTAGCACATTCTTTGTAGCAAACTGTTTGTAGCAAATCGTTTGCGGCAAATTGTTTGCAGCAAATTTGTTTGCAGCAAATTGTTTGTAGCACATTGTTTGTAGCAAACTGTTTGTAGCAAATTGTTTTCAGCAATTTTTTTTGCAGCAAATTTGTTTGTAGGAAATTGTTTGTAGCAAATTATTTGTAGCAAATTATTTGCAGCAAATTGTTTGCTGCAAATTGTTTGAAGCACATTGTTTGTAGCAAACTGTTTGTAGCAAATTGTGTGCAGCAATTTTGTTTGTGGGAAATTGTTAATAGCAAACTCTTTGTAGCAAATTGTTTGCACCAAATTGTTTGCAGCAACTATGTTTGCAGCAATTTGTTTGCAGCAAATTGTTTGCAGCAAATTGTTTGCAGCAAATTGAATGCAGCAAATTTGTTTGCACCAAATTGTTTGCAGCAAATAGTTTGCATCAAAATTGCTTGCACCTAGATGTTTGTAGCAATTTGTTTGTAGAAAATTGTTTGCAGCAAATTGTTTGTAGCAATTTGTTTGCAGCAAATTGTTTGTAGCAAAGTGTTTATAGCAAATTGTTTGCAGCAATTTTGTTTGCAGCAAATGGTTTGTAGCAAATTGCTAGCAGCAAATTGTTTGCAGCAAATTTGTTTGTAGCAAATTGCTAGCAGCAAATTGTTTGCAGCAAATTGTTTGCAGCAAATTTGTTTGCAGCAAATTGTTTGCAGCAATTTTGTTTGCAGCAAATTGTTTGTATCAAATTGCTTGCAGCAAAATGTTTGCAGCAAATTGTTTGCAGCAAATTTGTTTGCAGCAAATTGTTTGCAGCAAATTTGTTTGCAGCAAATTGTTTGTAGCAAATTGTTTGCAGCAAATTGTTTGCAGCAAATTGTTTGCAGCAAATTTGTTTGCAGCAAATTGTTTGCAGAAAATTGTTTGCAGCAAATTTGTTTGCAGCAAATGGTTTGTATCAAATTGTTTGCAGCAAAATGTTTGCAGCAAATTGTTTGCAGCAAATTTGTTTGCAGCAAATTGTTTGCAGCAAATTTGTTTGCAGCAAATTGTTTGCAGCAAATTTGTTTGCAGCAAATTGTTTGTAGCAAATTGTTTGCAGCAAATTGTTTGCACCAAATTGTTTGCAGCAACTATGTTTGCAGCAAATTGTTTGCAGCAAATTTGTTTGCAACAAATTGTTTGCAGCAAAATATTTAGCAGCAAATTGTGTGCAGCAATTTTGTTTGCAGCAAAAGGTTTGTAGCAATTTGCTTGCAGCAAATTGTTTGGAGCAAATTTGTTTGCAGCAAATTGTTTGCAGCAAATTTGTTTGCAGCAAATTGTTTGCAGCAAATTTGTTTGCAGCAAATTGTTTTGCAGCAAATTTGTTTGCAGCAAATTGTTTGCAGCAAATTGTTTGTAGCAAATTGTTTGCAGCAAATTGTTTGTAGCAAATTGTTTGTAGCAAATTGTTTGCAGCAAATTGTTTGTAGCAAATTGTTTGTAGCAAATTGTTTGCAGCAAATTGTTTGTAGCAAATTGTTTGTAGCAAATTGTTTGCAGCAAATTTGTTTGCAGCAAATTGTTTGTAGCAAATTGTTAAAAGCAAACTGTTTGTAGCAAATTGTTTGCAGCAATTTTGTTTGCAGCAAATTGTTTGTAGCAAATTGTTTGCAGCAAATTTGTTTGCAGCAATTTGTTTGCAGCAAAATTTTTTGCACCTAGATGTTTGTAGCAAATTTATTTGTAGAAAATTTGTTTGCAGCAAATTGTTTGTAGCACATTCTTTGTAGCAAACTGTTTGTAGCAAATCGTTTGCGGCAAATTGTTTGCAGCAAATTTGTTTGCAGCAAATTGTTTGTAGCACATTGTTTGTAGCAAACTGTTTGTAGCAAATTGTTTTCAGCAATTTTTTTTGCAGCAAATTTGTTTGTAGGAAATTGTTTGTAGCAAATTGTTTGTAGCAAATTGTTTGCAGCAAATTGTTTGCAGCAAATTGTTTGCAGCAAATTGTTTGTAGCAAACTGTTTGTAGCAAATTGTTTGCAGCAATTTTGTTTGCAGCAAATTGTTAATAGCAAACTGTTTGTAGCAAATTGTTTGCAGCAAATTGTTTGCAGCAAATATGTTTGCAGCAAATTGTTTGCAGCAAATTTGTTTGCAACAAATTGTTTGCAGCAAAATTTGTTTGCAGCAAATTGTTTGCAGCAATTTTGTTTGCAGCAAAAAGGTTTGTAGCAATTTGTTTGCAGCAAATTGTTTGAGCAAATTTGTTTGCAGCAAATTGTTTGCAGCAAATTTGTTTGCAGCAAATTGTTTGTAGCAAATTGTTTGCAGAAAAATTTGTTTGTAGGAAATTGTTTGTAGAAAATTGTTTGTAGCAAATTGTTTGCAGCAACTTTGTTTTCAGCAAATTGTTTGCAGCAATTTTGTTTGCAGCAAATTGTTTGCAGCAATTTTGTTTGCAGCAAATGGTTTGTATCAAATTGCTTGCAGCAAAATGTTTGCAGCGAATTGTTTGCAGCAAATTGTTTGCAGCAAATTTGTTTGTAGCACATTGTTAAAAGCAAACTGTTTGAAGCAAATTGTGTGCAGCAATTTTGTTTGCAGCAAATGGTTTGTAACAATTTGCTTGCAGCAACTTTGTTTTCAGCAAATTGTTTGCAGCAATTTTGTTTGCAGCAAATTGTTTGCAGCAATTTTGTTTGCAGCAAATGGTTTGTATCAAATTGCTTGCAGCAAAATGTTTGCAGCAAATTGTTTGCAGCAAATTTGTTTGCAGCAAATTGTTTGCAGCAAATTGTTTGCAGCAAATTTGTTTGCAGCAAATTGTTTGTAGCAAATTGTTTGCAGCAAATTGTTTGCAGCAAATTGTTTGCAGCAAATTTGTTTGCAGCAAATTGTTTGCAGAAAATTGTTTGCAGCAAATGGTTTGTATCAAATTGCTTGCAGCAAAATGTTTGCAGCAAATTGTTTGCAGCAAATTGTTTGCAGCAAATTGTTTGCAGCAAATTTGTTTGCAGCAAATTGTTTGCAGAAAATTGTTTGCAGCAAATTTGTTTGCAGCAAATTGTTTGTAGCACATTGTTTGTAGCAAACTGTTTGTAGCAAATTGTTTGCAGCAATTTTGTTTGCAGCAAATTGTTTGCAGCAAATTGTTTGTAGCAAATTGTTTGCAGCAAATTGTTTGCAGCAAATTGTTTGCAGCAAATTGTTTGCAGCAAATTGTTTGCAGCAAATTGTTTGCAGCAAATTGTTTGCAGCAAATTGTTTGCAGCAAATTGTTTGCAGCAAATTTGTTTGCAGCAAATTGTTTGTAGCAAATTGTTTGTAGCAAATTGTTTGCAGCAAATTTGTTTGCAGCAAATTGTTTGTAGCACATTGTTTGTAGCAAACTGTTTGTAGCAAATTGTTTTCAGCAATTTTGTTTGCAGCAATTTTGTTTGCAGCAAATTGTTTGCAGCAATTTTGTTTGCAGCAAATGGTTTGTATCAAATTGCTTGCAGCAAAATGTTTGCAGCAAATTGTTTGCAGCAAATTTGTTTGCAGCAACTTGTTTGCAGCAAATTTGTTTGCAGCAAATTGTTTGCAGCAAATTTGTTTGCAGCAAATTGTTTGTAGCAAATTGTTTGTAGCAAATGGTTTGTAGCAAATTGTTTGCAGCAAATTGTTTGTAGCAACTTTGTTTGCAGCAAATTGTTTGCAGCAATTTTGTTTGCAGCAAATTGTTTGCAGCAATTTTGTTTGTAGCAAATTGTTCGTAGCAAATTGTTTGCAGCAAATTGTTTGCAGCAAATTTGTTTGCAGCAAATTGTTTGTAGCACATTGTTTGTAGCAAACTGTTTGTAGCAAATTATTTGTAGCAAATTGTTTGTAGCACATTGTTTGCAGCAAATTGTTTGTAGCAAATTGTTTGTAGCACATTGTTTGCAGCAAATTGTTTGTTGCAAATTGTTTGTAGCAAATTGTTTGCAGCAAATTTGTTTGCAGCAAATTGTTTGTAGCAACTTTGTTTGCAACAAATTGTTTGCAGCAAATTGTTTGTAGCAAATTGTTCGTAGCAAATGGTTTGCAGCAAATTGTTTGCAGCAAATTTGTTTGCAGCAAATTGTTTGTAGCACATTGTTTGTAGCAAACTGTTTGTAGCAAATTGTTTGTAGCAAATTGTTTGTAACAAATTGTTTGTAGCAAATTGTTTGCAGCAAATTTGTTTGCAGCAAATTGTTTGCAGCTTCTTTGTTTGCAGCAAATTGTTTGTAGCAAATTGTTCGTAGCAATTTGTTTGCAGCAAATTGTTTGCAGCAAATTGTTTGCAGCAAATTGAATGCAGCAAATTTGTTTGCACCAAATTGTTTGCAGCAAATAGTTTGTATCAAAATTGCTTGCACCTAGATGTTTGTAGCAATTTGTTTGTAGAAAATTGTTTGCAGCAAATTGTTTGTAGCAATTTGTTTGCAGCAAATTGTTTGTAGCAAATTGTTTATAGCAAATTGTTTGCAGCAAATTGTTTGCAGCAATTTTGTTTGCAGCAAATGGTTTGTAGCAAATTGCTTGCAGCAAATTGTTTGCAGCAAATTTGTTTGTAGCAAATTGCTAGCAGCAAATTGTTTGCAGCAAATTGTTTGCAGCAAATTTGTTTGCAGCACATTGTTTGCAGCAAATGGTTTGTAGCAATTTTTTTGCAGCAAATTGTTTGCAGCAATTTTGTTTTCAGCAAATTGTTTGCAGCTTATTTGTTTGCAGCAAATTTTTTGTAACAAATTGTTTGTAGGAAATTGTTTGTAGCAAATTGCTTGCAGCAAATTTGTTTGCAGCAAATTGTTTGTAGCACATTGTTTGTAGCACATTGTTTGTAGCAAACTGTTTGCCGCAATTTTGTTTGTAGGAAATTGTTTGTAGCAAATTGCTTTCAGCAAATTTGTTTGCAGCAAATTGTTTGTAGCACATTGTTTGTACCAAACTGTTTGTAGCAAATTGTTTGCAGGAAATTGTTTGTAGCATATTGTTTGTAGCAAATTGTTTGCAGCAAATTTGTTTGCAGCAAATTGTTTGCAGCTTCTTTGTTTGCAGCAAATTGTTTGTAGCAAATTGTTCGTAGCAAATTGTTTGCAGCAAATTGTTTGCAGCAAATTTGTTTGCAGCAAATTGTTTGTAGCACATTGTTTGTAGCAAACTGTTTGTAGCAAATTGTTTGCAGCAAATTGTTTGTAGCAAATTGTTTGTAGCAAATTGTTTGCAGCAAATTTGTTTGCAGCAAATTGTTTGCAGCTAAATTGTTTGCAGCAAATTTGTTTGCAGCATTAGCAAATTGTTTGCAGCAAATTGTTTGTAGCAAATTGTTCGTAGCAAATTGTTTGCAGCAAATTGTTTGCAGCAAATTTGTTTGCAGCAAATTGTTTGTAGCACATTGTTTGTAGCAAACTGTTTGTAGCAAATTGTTTGCAGCAAATTGTTTGTAGCAAATTGTTTGTAGCAAATTGTTTGCAGCAAATTTGTTTGCAGCAAATTGTTTGCAGCAAATTGTTTGTAGCAAATTGTTTGTAGCAAATTGTTTGCAGCAAATTTGTTTGCAGCAAATTGTTTGCAGCTTATTTGTTTGCAGCTTATTTGTTTGCAGCAAATTGTTTGTAGAAAATTGTTTGTAGCAAATTGTTTGCAGCAAATTTGTTTGCAGCACATTGTTTGCAGCAGTTTTGTTTGCAGAAAATTGTTTGCAACAAATTTGTTTGCAGCACATTGTTTGTAGCACATTGTTTGTAGCAAACTGTTGTTAGCAAATTGTTTGCAGCAATTTTGTTTGCAGCAAATTGTTTGTAGAAAATTGTTTGTAGCAAATTGTTTGCAGAAAATTTGTTTGCAGCAAATTGTTTGCAGCAAATTGTTTGCAGCAAATTTGTTTGCAGCAAATTTGTTTGTAGCAAATTGTTTGTAGCAAATTGTTTGCAGCAAATTTGTTTGCAGCAAATTGTTTGCAGCATATTTGTTTGCAGCAAATTGTTTGTAGCAAATTGTTTGCAGCACATTGTTTGTAGCAAACTGTTGTTAGCAAATTGTTTGCAGTAATTTTGTTTGCAGCAAATGGTTTGTAGCAAATTGCTAGCAGCAAATTGTTTGCAGCAAATTGTTTGTAGCAAATTGTTCGTAGCAAATTGTTTGCAGCAAACTGTTTGTAGCAAATTGTTTGTAGCAAATTGTTTGTAACAAATTGTTTGTAGCAAATTGTTTGCAGCAAATTTGTTTGCAGCAAATTGTTTGCAGCTTCTTTGTTTGCAGCAAATTGTTTGTAGCAAATTGTTCGTAGCAATTTGTTTGCAGCAAATTGTTTGCAGCAAATTGTTTGCAGCAAATTTGTTTGCAGCAAATTTGTTTGCAGCAAATTGTTTGTAGCACATTGTTTGTAGCAAACTGTTTGTAGCAAATTGTTTGCAGCAAATTGTTTGCAGCAAATTGTTTGCAGCAAATTTGTTTGTAGCAAACTGTTTGTAGCAAACTGTTTGTAGCAAATTGTTTGTAGCAAATTGTTTGTAGCAAATTGTTTGCAGCAAATTTGTTTGCAGCAAATTGTTTGCAGCAAATTTGTTTGCAGCAAATTGTTTTAGCAAATTGTTTGTAGCAAATTGTTTGTTAGCAAATTGTTTGCAGCAAATTGTTTGCAGCAAATTTGTTTGCAGCAAATTTTTTTGTTTGCAGCAAATTTGTTTGTAGGAAATTGTTTGTAGCAAATTGTGTGTAGCAAATTGTTTGCAGCAAATTGTTTGTAGCAATTTTGTTTGCAGCAATTTTGTTTGCAGCAAATGGTTTGTAGCAAATTGTTTGCAGCAAATTGTTTGCAGCAAATTGTTTGCAGCAAATTGTTTGCAGCAAATTGTTTGCAGCAAATTGTTTGCAGCAAATTGTGTGCAGCAAATTGTTTGCAGCAAATGGTTTGTAGCAAATTGTTTGCAACAATTTTGTTTTCAGCAAATGGTTTGTAGCAAATTGTTTGCAGCAATTTTGTTTGCAGCAAATGGTTTGTAGCAAACTGTTTGTAGCAAATTTGTTGCAGCTAATTAGTAAGCAGCAAATTGTTTGTAGAAAATTTGTTTGCAGCAAATTGTTTGTAGCACATTGTTTGTAGCAAACTGTTTGTAGCAAATTGTTTGCAGCAAATTGTTTGTAGCAAATTGTTTGTAGCAAATTGTTTGCAGCAAATTGTTTGCAGCAAATTTGTTTGCAGCAAATTTGTTTGCAGCAAATTGTTTGTAGCAAATTGTTTGTAGCAAACTGTTTGTAGCAAATTGTTTGCAGCAAATTTGTTTGCAGCAAATTGTTTGCAGCAAATTGTTTGCAGCAAATTGTTTGCAGCAAATTTGTTTGTAGCAAATTGTTTGTAGCAAATTGTTTGCAGCAAATTTGTTTGCAGCAAATTGTTTGCAGCTTATTTGTTTGCAGCAAATTGTTTGTAGCAAATTGTTTGCAGCACATTGTTTGTAGCAAACTGTTGTTAGCAAATTGTTTGCAGCTTATTTGTTTGCAGCAAATTGTTTGTAGCAAATTGTTCGTAGCAAATTGTTTGAGCAAATTGTTTGCAGCAAACTGTTTGTAGCAAATTGTTTGTAGCAAATTGTTTGTAACAAATTGTTTGTAGCAAATTGTTTGCAGCAAATTTGTTTGCAGCAAATTGTTTGCAGCTTATTTGTTTGCAGCAAATTGTTTGTAGCAAATTGTTTGTAGCAAATTGTTTGCAGCAAATTGTTTGCAGCAAATTGTTTGCAGCAAATTGTTTGCAGCAAATTTGTTTGCAGCAAATTGTTTGTAGCACATTGTTTGTAGCAAACTGTTTGTAGCAAATTGTTTGCAGCAAATTGTTTGCAGCAAATTGTTTGCAGCAAATTTGTTTGTAGCAAACTGTTTGTAGCAAACTGTTTGTAGCAAATTGTTTGTAGCAAATTGTTTGTAGCAAATTGTTTGCAGCAAATTTGTTTGCAGCAAATTGTTTGCAGCTTATTTGTTTGCAGCAAATTGTTTGTAGCAAATTGTTTGTAGCAAATTGTTTGCAGCAAATTGTTTGCAGCAAATTTGTTTGCAGCAAATTGTTTGTAGCACATTGTTTGTAGCAAACTGTTGTTAGCAAATTGTTTGTAGCAAACTGTTGTTAGCAAATTGTTTGCAGCAATTTTGTTTGCAGAAAATTGTTTGTAGCAAATTTTTTGCAGCAAATTTGTTTGTAGGAAATTGTTTGTAGCAAATTGTGTGTAGCAAATTGTTTGCAGCAAATTGTTTGTAGCAATTTTGTTTGCAGCAATTTTGTTTGCAGCAAATGGTTTGTAGCAAATTGTTTGTAGCAAATTGTTTGCAGCAAATTGTTTGCAGCAAATTGTTTGCAGCAAATTGTTTGCAGCAAATTGTTTGCAGCAAATTGTTTGCAGCAAATTGTTTGCAGCAAATTGTTTGTAGCAAATGGTTTGTAGCAAACTGTTTGTAGCAAATTTGTTGCAGCTAATTAGTAAGCAGCAAATTGTTTGTAGAAAATTTGTTTGCAGCAAATTGTTTGTAGCACATTGTTTGTAGCAAACTGTTTGTAGCAAATTGTTTGCAGCAAATTGTTTGTAGCAAATTGTTTGTAGCAAATTGTTTGCAGCAAATTGTTTGCAGCAAATTTGTTTACAGCAAATTATTTGTAGCAAATTGTTTGTAGCAAACTGTTTGTAGCAAATTGTTTGCAGCAATTTGTTTGCAGCAAATTGTTTGCAGCAAATGGTTTGTAGCAAATTGTTTGCAGCAAATTTGTTTGTAGCAAATTGTTTTCAGCAAATTTTGTTTGCAGCAAATGGTTTGTAGCAAATTGTTTGCAGCAAATTGTTTGCAGCAAATTTGTTTGCAGCAAATTGTTTGTAGCAAATTGTTTGCAGCAAATATGTTTGCAGCAAATGGTTTGTAGCAAATTTGTTTGCAGCAAATTTGTTTGCAGCAAATTGTTTGTAGCAAATTGTTTTGCAAATTGTTTGTAGCAAACTGTTTGTAGCAAATTGTTTGCAGCAAATTGTTTGCAGCAAATTGTTTGCAGCAAATTTGTTTGTAGCAAACTGTTTGTAGCAATTTGTTTGTAGCAAATTGTTTGTAGCAAATTGTTTGTAGCAAATTGTTTGCAGCAAATTGTTTGCAGCAAATTTGTTTACAGCAAATTGTTTGTAGCACATTGTTTGTAGCACATTGTTTGTAGCAAACTGTTTGTAGCAAATTGTTTGCAGCAATTTTGTTTTCAGCAAATGGTTTGTAGCAAATTGTTTGCAGCAATTATGTTGGCAGCAAATGGTTTGTAGCAAACTGTTTGTAGCAAATTTGTTGCAGCTAATTAGTAAGCAGCAAATTGTTCGTAGCAATTTGTTTGCAGCAAATTGTTTGCAGCAAATTGTTTGCAGCAAATTTGTTTGCAGCAAATTTGTTTGCAGCAAATTGTTTGTAGCACATTGTTTGTAGCAAACTGTTTGTAGCAAATTGTTTGCAGCAAATTGTTTGCAGCAAATTGTTTGCAGCAAATTTGTTTGTAGCAAACTGTTTGTAGCAAACTGTTTGTAGCAAATTGTTTGTAGCAAATTGTTTGTAGCAAATTGTTTGCAGCAAATTGTTTGCAGCAAATTTGTTTACAGCAAATTATTTGTAGCACATTGTTTGTAGCACATTGTTTGTAGCAAACTGTTTGTAGCAAATTGTTTGCAGCAATTTTGTTTGCAGCAAATGGTTTGTAGCAAATTGCTAGCAGCAAATTTGTTTGCAGCACATTGTTTTAAGCAATTTTGTTTGCAGCAAATGGTTTGCAGCAAATGGTTTGTAGCAAATTGTTTGCAGCAAATTGTTTGCAGCAATTTTGTTTGCAGCAAATGGTTTGTAGCAAATTGTTTGCAGCAATTATGTTGGCAGCAAATGGTTTGTAGCAAACTGTTTGTAGCAAATTTGTTTGCAGCTAATTAGTAATGCAGCAAATTGTTTGTAGAAAATTTGTTTGTAGAAAATTTGTTTGCAGCAAATTGTTTGTAGCACATTGTTTGTAGCAAACTGTTTGTAGCAAATTGTTTGCAGCAAATTGTTTGTAGCAAATTGTTTGCAGCAAATTGTTTGCAGCAAATTTGTTTACAGCAAATTATTTGTAGCACATTGTTTGTAGCAAACTGTTTGTAGCAAATTGTTTGCAGCAATTTTGTTTGCAGCAAATGGTTTGTAGCAAATTGTTTGCAGCAAATTTGTTTGCAGCACATTGTTTTCAGCAATTTTGTTTGCAGCAAATGGTTTGTAGCAAATTGTTTGCAGCAAATTGTTTGCAGCAATTTTGTTTTCAGCAAATGGTTTGTAGCAAATTGCTAGCAGCAAATTGTTTGCAGCAAATTTGTTTGCAGCAAATTGTTTGCAGCAAATTGTTTGTAGGAAATTGTTTGTAGGAAATTGTTTGTAGCAAATTGTTTGTAGCAAATTGTTTGCAGCAAATTGTTTGCAGCAAATTGTTTGCAGCAAATTGTTTGCAGCAAATTTGTTTGCAGCAAATTTGTTTGTAGGCAAACTGTTTGTAGCAAATTGTTTGCAGCAAATTGTTTGCAGACAATTTGTTTGTAGGAAATTGTTTGTAGGAAATTGTTTGTAGCGCAATTGCTTGCAGCAATTTTGTTTGAAGCTAATTTGTTTGCTGCAAATTGTTTGAAGCACATTGTTTGTAGCAAACTGTTGTTAGCAAATTGTTTGCAGCAATTTTGTTTGCAGAAAATTGTTTGTAGCAAATTTTTTGCAGCAATTTTGTTGGCAGCAAATGGTTTGTAGCAAACTGTTTGTAGCAAATTTGTTGCAGCTAATTAGTAAGCAGCAAATTGTTTGTAGAACATTTGTTTGCAGCAAATTGTTTGTAGCACATTGTTTGTAGCAAACTGTTTGTAGCAAATTGTTTGCAGCAAATTGTCTGTAGCAAATTGTTTGCAGCAAATTGTTTGCAGCAAATTTGTTTACAGCAAATTATTTGCAGCACATTGTTTGTAGCAAATTGTTTGTAGCAAATTGTTTAGCATTTGTTTGCAGCAAATTGTTTTGCAGCAAATTGTTTGCAGCAAATGGTTTGTAGCAAATTGTTTGCAGCAAATTTGTTTGCAGCAAATTGTTTTCAGCAAATTTGTTTGCAGCAAATGGTTTGTAGCAAATTGTTTGTAGCCAATTGCTTGCAGCAATTTGTTTGCAGCAAATTTGTTTGCAGCAAATTGTTTGCAGCAAATTTGTTTGCAGCAAATTTGTTTGTAGGAAATTGTTTGTAGAAATTGTTGGTAGCAAACTGTTTGTAGCAAATTATTTGCAGAAAATTTGTTTGTAGGAAATTGTTTGTAGCAATTTGTTTGCAGCAAATTTGTTTGCAGCAAATTGTTTGCAGCAAATTTGTTTGCAGCAAATTTGTTTGTAGGAAATTGTTGGTAGCAAACTGTTTGTAGCAAATTATTTGCAGAAAATTTGTTTGTAGGAAATTGTTTGTAGCACATTGTTTGCAGCAAATTTGTTTGCAGCAAATTTGTTTGTAGGAAATTGTTGGTAGCAAACTGTTTGTAGCAAATAGCAAATTGTTTGCAGCAACTTTGTTTGCAGCAAATTGTTTGCAGCAATTTTGTTTGCAGCAAATTGTTTGCAGCAATTTTGTTTGCGGCAAATGGTTTGTGTCAAATTGCTTGCAGCAAATTGTTTGCAGCAAATTTGTTTGCAGCAAATTGTTTGCAGCAAATTTGTTTGCAGCAAATTGTTTGCAGCAAATTTGTTTGCAGCAAATGGTTTTGCAGCAAATTTGTTTGCAGCAAATTGTTTGCAGCAAATTTGTTTGCAGCAATTTTGTTTGCGGCAAATGGTTTGTATCAAATTGCTCGCAGCAAATTGTTTGCAGCAAATTGTTTGTAGCAAATTGTTTGCAGCAAATTTGTTTGCAGCAAATTGTTTGCAGCTTATTTGTTTGCAGCAAATTGTTTGCAGCTTATTTGTTTGCAGCAAATTGTTTGTAGCAAATTGTTTGTAGCAAATTGTTTGCAGCAAATTGTTTGCAGCAAATTTGTTTGCAGCAAATTGTTTGTAGCACATTGTTTGTAGCAAACTGTTGTTAGCAAATTGTTTGTAGCAAACTGTTGTTAGCAAATTGTTTGCAGCAATTTTGTTTGCAGAAAATTGTTTGTAGCAAATTTTTTGCAGCAAATTTGTTTGTAGGAAATTGTTTGTAGCAAATTGTGTGTAGCAAATTGTTTGCAGCAAATTGTTTGTAGCAATTTTGTTTGCAGCAATTTTGTTTGCAGCAAATGGTTTGTAGCAAATTGTTTGTAGCAAATTGTTTGCAGTAAATTGTTTGCAGCACATTGTTTGCAGCAAATTGTTTGCAGCAAATTGTTTGCAGCAAATTGTTAGCAGCAATTTTGTTTGCAGCAAATGGTTTGTAGCAAATTGTTTGCAGCAATTTTGTTTTCAGCAAATGGTTTGTAGCAAATTGTTTGCAGCAATTATGTTGGCAGCAAATGGTTTGTAGCAAACTGTTTGTAGCAAATTTGTTGCAGCTAATTAGTAAGCAGCAAATTGTTTGTAGAAAATTTGTTTGCAGCAAATTGTTTGTAGCACATTGTTTGTAGCAAACTGTTTGTAGCAAATTGTTTGCAGCAAATTGTTTGTAGCAAATTGTTTGTAGCAAATTGTTTGCAGCAAATTGTTTGCAGCAAATTTGTTTGCAGCAAATTTGTTTACAGCAAATTATTTGTAGCACATTGTTTGTAGCAAACTGTTTGTAGCAAATTGTTTGCAGCAATTTTGTTTGCAGCAAATGGTTTGTAGCAAATTGCTAGCAGCAAATTTGTTTGCAGCACATTGTTTTCAGCAATTTTGTTTGCAGCAAATGGTTTGTAGCAAATTGTTTGCAGCAAATTGTTTGCAGCAATTTTGTTTTCAGCAAATGGTTTGTAGCAAATTGTTTGCAGCAATTATGTTGGCAGCAAATGGTTTGTAGCAAACTGTTTGTAGCAAATTTGTTGCAGCTAATTAGTAAGCAGCAAATTGTTTGTAGAAAATTTGTTTGTAGAAAATTTGTTTGCAGCAAATTGTTTGTAGCACATTGTTTGTAGCAAATTGTTTGTAGCAAATTGTTTGTAGCAAATTGTTTGTAGCACATTGTTTGTAGCAAACTGTTTGTAGCAAATTGTTTGCAGCAAATTGTTTGTAGCAAATTGTTTGTAGCAAATTGTTTGCAGCAAATTGTTTGCAGCAAATTTGTTTAGAGCAAATTATTTGTAGCACATTGTTTGTAGCAAACTGTTTGTAGCAAATTGTTTGCAGCAATTTTGTTTGCAGCAAATGTTTCAGAATGTTTGCAGCAAATGGTTTGTAGCAAATTGTTTGCAGCAAATTTGTTTGCAGCACATTGTTTTAAGCAATTTTGTTTGCAGCAAATGGTTTGCAGCAAATGGTTTGTAGCAAATTGTTTGCAGCAATTTTGTTTTCAGCAAATGGTTTGTAGCAAATTGTTTGCAGCAATTATGTTGGCAGCAAATGGTTTGTAGCAAACTGTTTGTAGCAAATTTGTTGCAGCTAATTAGTAAGCAGCAAATTGTTTGTAGAAAATTTGTTTGTAGAAAATTTGTTTGCAGCAAATTGTTTGTAGCACATTGTTTGTAGCAAACTGTTTGTAGCAAATTGTTTGCAGCAAATTGTTTGTAGCAAATTGTTTGCAGCAAATTGTTTGCAGCAAATTTGTTTACAGCAAATTATTTGTAGCACATTGTTTGTAGCAAACTGTTTGTAGCAAATTGTTTGCAGCAATTTTGTTTGCAGCAAATGGTTTGTAGCAAATTGCTAGCAGCAAATTTGTTTGCAGCACATTGTTTTCAGCAATTTTGTTTGCAGCAAATGGTTTGTAGCAAATTGTTTGCAGCAAATTGTTTGCAGCAATTTTGTTTTCAGCAAATGGTTTGTAGCAAATTGCTAGCAGCAAATTGTTTGCAGCAAATTTGTTTGCAGCAAATTGTTTGTAGGAAATTGTTTGTAGGAAATTGTTTGTAGGAAATTGTTTGTAGCCAATTGCTTGCAGCAATTTGTTTGCAGCAAATTTGTTTGCAGCAAATTGTTTGCAGCAAATTTGTTTGCAGCAAATTTGTTTGTAGGAAACTGTTGGTAGCAAACTGTTTGTAGCAAATTATTTGCAGAAAATTTGTTTGTAGGAAATTGTTTGTAGGAAATTGTTTGTAGCAAATTGTTTGTAGCAAATTGTTTGCAGCAAATAGTTTAGAACAAATTTGTTTGCAGCAAATTGTTTGCAGCAATATTGTTTGCAGCAAATGGTTTGTAGCAATTTGCTTGCAGCAAATAGTTTAGAGCAAATTTGTTTGCAGCAAATTGTTTTCAGCAATTTTGTTTGCAGCAAATGGTTTGTAGCAAATAGCTTGCAGCAAATTGTTTGCAGCAAATTGTTTGTAGCACATTGTTTGCAGCAAATTTGTTTGCAGCAAATTGGTTGCAGTAAATTTGTTTGCAGCAAATTGTTTGCAGCAAATTTGTTTGCAGCAAATTGTTTGCAGCAAATTTGTTTGCAGCAAATTGTTTGTAGCACATTGTTTGTAGCAAATTGTTTGTAGCAAATTGTTTGCAGCAAATTGTTTGCAGCAAATTGTTTGTAGCACATTGTTTGCAGCAAATTTGTTTGTAGGAAATTGTTTGTAGGAAATTGTTTGTAGCAAATTGATTGTTTGCAGCAAATTGTTTGCAGCAATTTTGTTTGCAGCATATGGTTTGTAGCAAATTGCTTGCAGCAAATTGTTTGCAGCAAATTGTTTGTAGCAAATTGTTTGCGGCAAATTGTTTGCAGCAAATTTGTTTGCAGCAAATTGATTGTAGCACACTGTTTGTAGCAAACTGTTTGTAGCAAATTGTTTTCAGCAATTTTTTTTGCAGCAAATGGTTTGCAGCAATTTTGGTTGCCACAAATTTGTTTGCAGCAAATTGTTTGTAGCAAATTGTTTGTAGCAAATTGTTTGTAGCAAATTGCTTGCAGCAAATTTGTTTGCAGCAAATTGTTTGCAGGAATTTTGTTTGCATCAAATTGTTTGCAGAAAATTTGTTTGCAGCAAATTGTTTGTAGCACATTGTTTGTAGCAAACTGTTTGTAGCAAATTGTGTGCAGCAATTTTGTTTGCAGTAAATGGTTTGTATCAAATTGCTTGCAGCAAATTGTTTGCAGCAAATTTGTTTGCAGCAAATTGATTGTAGCACACTGTTTGTAGCAAACTGTTTGTAGCAAATTGTTTTCAGCAATTTTGTTTGCAGCAAATGGTTTGTAGCAAATTGCTTGCAGCAAATTGTTTGCAGCAAATTGTTTGTAGCACATTGTTTGCAGCAAATTTGTTTGCAGCAAATTGGTTGCAGTAAATTTGTTTGCAGCAAATTGTTTGCAGCAAATTTGTTTGCAGCAAATTGTTTGCAGCAAATTTGTTTGCAGCAAATTGATTGTAGCACACTGTTTGTAGCAAACTGTTTGTAGCAAATTGTTTTCAGCAATTTTGTTTGCAGCAAATGGTTTGTAGCAAATTGCTTGCAGCAAATTGTTTGCAGCAAATTGTTTGTAGCACATTGTTTGCAGCAAATTTGTTTGCAGCAAATTGGTTGCAGTAAATTTGTTTGCAGCAAATTGTTTGCAGCAAATTTGTTTGCAGCAAATTGTTTGCAGCAAATTTGTTTGCAGCAAATTGTGTGTAGCAAATTGTTTGCAGCAAATTTGTTTGCGGCAAACGGTTTGTAGCAAATTGTTTGTAGCAAATTGTTTGCAGCAAATGGTTTGTAGCAATTTGCTTGCAGCAAATTGTATGGAGCAAATTTGTTTGCAGCAAATTGTTTGCAGCAAATTTGTTTGCAGCAAATTGTTTGTAGCAAATTGTTTGCAGCAAATGGTTTTGCAGCAATTTTGTTTGCGGCAAATGGTTTGTATCAAATTGCTTGCAGCAAATTGTTTGCAGCAAATTTGTTTGCAGCAAATTGTTTGCAGCAAATTTGTTTGCAGCAAATTGTTTGCAGCAAATTTGTTTGCAGCAAATTGTTTGCAGCATCTTTGTTTGCAGCAAATTGTTTGCAGCAAATTTTGTTTGCAGCAAATTGTTTGTAGCAAATTGTTTGCAGCAAATTGTTTGTAGCAAATTGTTTGCAGCAAATTGTTTGCAGCAAATTTGTTTGCAGCAAATTGTTTGTAGCAAACTGTTTGTAGCAAACTGTTTGTAGCAAATTGTTTGCAGCAATATTGTTTGCAGCAAATTGTTTGCAGCAAATTGTTTGCAGCAAATTTGTTTGCGGCAAATTGTTTGCAGCAAATTGTTTGCAGCAAATTTGTTTGTAGCAAATTGTTTTAGCAAATTGTTTGCAGCAAATTGTTTGCAGCAAATTGTTTGTAGCAAATTGTTTGCAGCAAATTGTTTGCAGCAAATTTGTTTGCAGCAAATTGTTTGCAGCAAAATTGTTTGCAGCAAATTGTTTGTAGCAAATTGTTTGCAGCAAATTGTTTGCAGCAAATTTGTTTGCAGCAAATTGTTTGCAGCAAATTGTTTGCAGCAAATTTGTTTGCAGCAAATTGTTTGCAGCAAATTGTTTGTGCAGCAAATTTGTTTGCAGCAAATTGTTTGTAGCAAATTGTTTGTTTGCAGCAAATTGTTTGTAGCAAATTTGTTTGTAGCAAATTGTTTGCAGCAATTTTGTTTGTAGCAAATTGTTTGTAGCAAATTGTTTGCAGCAAATTGTTTGCAGCAATTTGTTTGCAGCAAATTGTTTGCAGCAAATTGTTTGCAGCAAATTTGTTTGCAGCAAATTGTTTGCAGCAAATTTGTTTGCAGCAAATTGTTTGCAGCAAATTTGTTTGCAGCAAATTGTTTGCAGCAAATTGTTTGCAGCAAATTGTTTGCAGCAAATTGTTTGCAGCAAATTGTTTGTAGCAAATTGTTTGCAGCAAATTGTTTGCAGCAAATTTGTTTGCAGCAAATTGTTTGCAGCAAATTGTTTGTAGCAAATTGTTTGTAGCAAATTGTTTGCAGCAATTTTGTTTGCAGCAAATTGTTTGTAGCAAATTGTTTGTAGCAAATTGTTTGCAGCAAATTGTTTGCAGCAAATTTGTTTGCAGCAAATTGTTTGTAGCAAATTGTTTGTAGCAAATTGTTTGTAGCAAATTGTTTGTAGCAAATTGTTTGTAGCAAATTTGTTTGCAGCAAATTGTTTGTAGCAAATTGTTTGTAGCAAATTGTTTGCAGCAAATTGTTTGTAGCAAATTGTTTGTAGCAAATTGTTTGCAGCAAATTTGTTTGCAGCAAATTGTTTGTAGCAACTTTGTTTGCAACAAATTGTTTGCAGCAAATTGTTTGTAGCAAATTGTTTGTAGCAAATGGTTTGCAGCAAATTGTTTGCAGCAAATTTGTTTGCAGCAAATTGTTTGTAGCACATTGTTTGTAGCAAACTGTTTGTAGCAAATTGTTTGTAGCAAATTGTTTGTAGCAAATTGTTTGTAGCAAATTGTTTGCAGCAAATTTGTTTGCAGCAAATTGTTTGCAGCAAATTGTTTGCAGCAAATTGTTTGTAGCAAATTGTTTGCAGCAATTTGTTTGCAGCAAATTGTTTGCAGCAAATTGTTTGCAGCAAATTGAATGCAGCAAATTTGTTTGCAGCAAATTGTTTGCAGCAAATTGTTTGTAGCAAAATTGTTTGCAGCAAATTGTTTGTAGCAAATTGTTTGTAGCAAATTGTTTGCAGCAACTTGTTTGCAGCAAATTGTTTGCAGCAAATTGTTTGCAGCAAATTGTTTGCAGCAAATTGTTTGCAGCAAATGTTTGTTTAGCAAATGGTTATGCAAATTGTTTGCAGCAAATTTGTTTGCAACTGTTTGTTTGCAGCAAATTTGCTTGCAGCAAATTGTTTGCAGCAAATTTGTTTGCAGCAAATTTGTTTTAGCAAATTGTTTGCAGCAAATGGTTTGCAGCAAATTGTTTGTAGCAAATTGTTTGCAGCAATTTTGTTTGCAGCAAATTGTTTGCAGCAAATTGTTTGCAGCAAATTGTTTGTAGCAAATTGTTTGTAGCAAATTGTTTGTAGCAAATTGTTTGCAGCAAATTGTTTGCAGCAAATTGTTTGTAGCAAATTGTTTGCAGCAAATTGTTTTGTAGCAAATTGTTTGCAGCAATTTTGTTTGTAGCAAATTTGTTTGCAGCAAATTGTTTGCCAGAATTTTTTTGTAGCAAATTGTTTGTAGCAAATTGTTTGTAGCAAATTGTTTGTAGCAAATTGTTTGCAGCAAATTGTTTGCAGCAAATTGTTTGTAGCAAATTGTTTGCAGCAAATTTGTTTGCAGCAAATTGTTTTGCAAATTGTTTGCAGCAAATTGTTTGCAGCAAATTGTTTGTAGCAAATTGTTTGCAGCAAATTGTTTGCAGCAAATTTGTTTGCAGCAAATTGTTTGTAGCAAATTGTTTGCAGCAAATTGTTTGCAGCAAATTTGTTTGCAGCAAATTGTTTGCAGCAAATTGTTTGTAGCAAATTGTTTGTAGCAAATTGTTTGCAGCAAATTGTTTGCAGCAAATTGTTTGCAGCAAATTGTTTGTAGCTAAATTGTTTGCAGCAAATTGTTTGTAGCAAATTGTTTGTAGCAAATTGTTTGTAGCCAAATTGTTTGTAGCAAATTGTTTGCAGCAAATTGTTTGCAGCAAATTGTTTGCAGCAAATTTGTTTGCAGCAAATTGTTTGTAGCAAATTGTTTGTAGCAAATTGTTTGTAGCAAATTTGTTTGCAGCAAATTGTTTGCAGCAAATTGTTTGTAGCAAATTGTTTGCAGCAAATTTGTTTGCAGCAAATTGTTTGCAGCAAATTGTTTGTAGCAAATTGTTTGCAGCAAATTGTTTGCAGCAAATTGTTTGCAGCAAATTGTTTGCAGCAAATTGTTTGCAGCAAATTTGTTTGCAGCAAATTGTTTGCAGCAAATTGTTTGTCAGCAAATTGTTTGCAGCAAATTGTTTGCAGCAAATTTGTTTGCAGCAAATTGTTTGCAGCAAATTTGTTTTGCAGCAAATTGTTTGCAGCAAATTGTTTGCAGCAGATTGTTTGTAGCAAATTGTTTGCAGCAAATTGTTTGCAGCAAATTGTTTGCAGCAAATTGTTTGCAGCAAATTTGTTTGCAGCAAATTGTTTGTAAGCAAATTGTTTGTAGCAAATTGTTTGCAGCAAATTGTTTGCAGCAAATTGTTTGCAGCAAATTTGTTTGCAGCAAATTGTTTGTAGCAAATTGTTTGCAGCAAATTGTTTGCAGCAAATTGTTTGTTAGCAAATTGTTTGCAGCAAATTTGTTTGCAGCAAATTGTTTGTAGCAAATTGTTTGCAGCAAATTGTTTGCAGCAAATTGTTTGTAGCAAATTGTTTGCAGCAAATTTGTTTGTAGCAAATTTGTTTGTAGCAAATTGTTTGTAGCAAATTGTTTGTAGCAAATTGTTTGCAGCAAATTTGTTTGCAGCAAATTGTTTGCAGCAAATTGTTTGTAGCAAATTGTTTGTAGCAAATTGTTTGCAGCAAATTGTTTGCAGCAAATTATTTGCAGCAAATTTGTTTGCAGACACAATTTGTTTGCAGCAAATTGTTTGTAGCAAATTGTTTGTAGCAAATTGTTTGCAGCAAATTGTTTGCAGCAAATTGTTTGCAGCAAATTTGTTTGCAGCAAATTTGTTTGTAGCAAATTGTTTGTAGCAAATTGTTTGTAGCAAACTGTTTGTAGCAAATTGTTTGCAGCAAATTGTTTGCAGCAAATTTGTTTGCAGCAAATTGTTTGTAGCAAATTTGTTTGCAGCAAATTGTTTGTAGCAAATTGTTTGTAGCAAATTGTTTGTAGCAAATTGTTTGCAGCAAATTTGTTGCAGCAAATTGTTTGCAGCTTATTTGTTTGTCGCAAATTGTTTGTAGCAAATTGTTTGTAGCAAATTGTTTGCAGCAAATTGTTTGCAGCAAATTTGTTTGCAGCACATTGTTTGTAGCACATTGTTTGTAGCAAACTGTTTTTAGCAAATTGTTTTTGTTTACGCTCAATGGTTTGTAGCAAATTGCTTGCAGCAAATTGTTTGCATATAATTGTTTGTAGCACATTGTTTACTGTAACAAATTTGTTTGCAGCAAATTGAAGTTTGCAGTAAATTTGTTTGCAGCAAATTGTTTGCCAGCAAATTTGTTTTCGCAACAAATTGTTTGCAACTTTAAATTTGTTTGCAGCAAATTGTGTGTAGCAAATTGTTTGCAGCAAATTTGTTTGTGGGAAATTGTTTGTAGCAAATTGTTTGTAGCAAATTGTTGCAGCAAATTGTTTGCAAACAGTGTTTTACAACAACTTTTGTTTGCAGAAAATTGTTTGCAGAAATTTGTTTGCATCAAATTGTTTGCAACAAGTTGTTGCAGCAAATTGTTT
>JAECWX010000241.1:0-12727 GCA_018151165.1 Drosophila arawakana
AGCAAATTGTTTGCAGCAAATTGTTTGTAACATTGTTTGCAGCAAATTTGTTTGCAGCAAATTGGTTGCTGGGAAATAAATTTGTTTGCAGCAAATTGTTTGCAGCTTAAATTTGTTTGCAGCAAATTGTTTACCAGCGGCAAATTTGTTTGCAGCAAATTGTGTGTAGCAAATTGTTTGCAGCAAATTTGTTCCCAAGCAAACGGTTTGTAGCAAATTGTTTCCCGTAAATTGTTTACAACAAATGGTTTGTAGCAATTTGCTTGCAGCAAATTGTATGGAGCAAATTGTTTGCAGCAAATGGTTTGTAGCAAATTGCTTGCAGCAAATTGTATGGAGCAAATTGTTTGCAGCAAATTGTTTGCAGCAATTTTGTTTGCAGCAAATTGTTTGTAGGAAATTGTTTGCGGCAAATTGTTTGCAGCAATTTTGTTTGCCGCAAATGGTTTGTATCAAATTGCTTGCAGCAAATTGTTTGCAGCAAATTTGTTTGCAGCAAATTTGTTTGCAGCAAATTGTCTGCAGCAAATTTGTTTGCAGCAAATTGTTTGTAGCAAATTGTTTGTAGGAAATTGTTTGCGGCAAATTGTTTGCAGCAAATTGTTTGTAACAAATTGTTTGTAGCAAATTGTTTGTAGCAAATTGTTTGCAGCAAATTGTTTGCAGCAAATTTGTTTGCACAAATTGTTTGCAGCAATTTTGTTTGCAGCAAATTGTTTGTAGCAAATTGTTTGCAGCAAATTGTTTTGCAGCAAATGTTTGAGCAAATTGTTTGCAGCAAATTTGTTTGCAGCAAATTGTTTGCAGCAAATGGTTTGCAGCAAATTGTTTGCAGCAAATTTGTTTGCAGCAAATTTGTTTGCAGCAAATTGTTTGCAGCAAATTTGTTTGCAGCAAATTGTTTGCAGCAAATTGTTTGTAGCAAATTGTTTGCGGCAAATTGTTTGCAGCAAATTTGTTTGCAGCAAATTGATTGTAGCACATTGTTTGTAGCAAACTGTTTGTAGCAAATTTTTTTCAGCAATTTTGTTTGCAGCACATGGTTTGTAGCAAATTGCTTGCAGCAAATTGTTTGCAGCAAATTGTTTGTAGCACATTGTTTGCAGCAAATTTGTTTGTAGGAAATTGTTTGTAGCAAATTGTTTGTAGCAAATTGTTTGCAGCAAATTGTTTGCAGCAATTTTGTTTGCAGCATATGGTTTGTAGCAAATTGCTTGCAGCAAATTGTTTGCAGCAAATTGTTTGTAGCAAATTGCTTGCAGCAAATTTGTTTGCAGCAAATTGTTTGCAGGAATTTTGTTTGCAGCAAATTGTTTGCAGCAAATTGTTTGTAGCAAATTGTTTGCGGCAAATTGTTTGCAGCAAATTTGTTTGCAGCAAATTGATTGTAGCACACTGTTTGTAGCAAACTGTTTGTAGCAAATTGTTTTCAGCAATTTTGTTTGCAGCAAATGGTTTGTAGCAAATTGCTTGTAGCAAATTGTTTGCAGCAAATTTGTTTGTGGGAAATTGTTTGTAGCAAATTGTTTGTAGCAAATTGTTTGCAGTAAATGGTTTGTATCAAATTGCTTGCAGCAAATTGTTTGCAGCAAATTTGTTTGCAGCAAATTTGTTTGCAGCAAATTTGTTTGCAGCAAATGGTTTTGCAGCAAATTGTTTGCAGCAAATGGTTTTGCAGCAAATTTGTTTGCAGCAAATTGTTTGCAGCAAATTGTTTGCAGCAAATTTGTTTGCAGCAAATGGTTTTGCAGCAAATTTGTTTGCAGCAAATTGTTTGCAGCAAATTGTTTGCAGCAAATTGTTTGCAGCAATTTTGGTTGCCACAAATTTGTTTGCAGCAAATTGTTTGTAGCAAATGGTTTGTAGCAAATTGTTTGTAGCAAATTGTTTGCAGCAAATTTGTTTGCAGCAAATTGTTTGCAGGAATTTTGTTTGCATCAAATTGTTTGCAGCAAATTGTTTGTAGCAAATTGTTTGCGGCAAATTGTTTGCAGCAAATTTGTTTGCAGCAAATTGATTGTAGCACACTGTTTGTAGCAAACTGTTTGTAGCAAATTGTTTTCAGCAATTTTGTTTGCAGCAAATGGTTTGTAGCAAATTGCTTGCAGCAAATTGTTTGCAGCAAATTGTTTGCAGCAATTTTGGTTGCCACAAATTTGTTTGCAGCAAATTGTTTGTAGCAAATTGTTTGTAGCAAATTGTTTGTAGCAAATTGCTTGCAGCAAATTTGTTTGCAGCAAATTGTTTGCAGCAAATTTGTTTGTAGCAAATTGTTTGCAGCAAATTTGTTTGCAGCAAATTGTTTGCAGCAAATTTGTTTGCAGCAAATTGTGTGTAGCAAATTGTTTGCAGCAAATTTGTTTGTGGGAAATTGTTTGTAGCAAATTGTTTGTAGCAAATTGTTGCAGCAAATTGTTTGCAGCAAATTGTTTGCAGCAAATTTGTTTGCAGCAAAATGTTTGTAGCACATTGTTTGTAGCAAATTGTTTGTAGCAAATTGTTTGCAGCAAATTGTTTGCAGCAAATTGTTTGTAGCACATTGTTTGCAGCAAATTTGTTTGTAGGAAATTGTTTGTAGGAAATTGTTTGTAGCAAATTGATTGTTTGTAGCAAATTGCTTGCAGCAAATTGCTTGCAGCAAATTGTTTGCAGCAAATTTGTTTGCAGCAAAATGTTTGTAGCACATTGTTTGTAGCAAATTGTTTGTAGCAAATTGTTTGCAAATTGTTGCAAATGTTTCAAATTGTTTGTAGCACATTGTTTGCAGCAAATTTGTTTGTAGGAAATTGTTTGTAGGAAATTGTTTGTAGCAAATTGATTGTTTGTAGCAAATTGCTTGCAGCAAATTGCTTGCAGCAAATTGTTTGTAGCACATTGTTTGCAGCAAATTTGTTTGCAGCAAATTGGTTGCAGTAAATTTGTTTGCAGCAAATTGTTTGCAGCAAATTTGTTTGCAGCAAATTGTTTGCAGCAAATTTGTTTGCAGCAATATGTTTGTAGCACATTGTTTGTAGCAAATTGTTTGTAGCAAATTGTTTGCAGCAAATTGTTTGCAGCAAATTGTTTGTAGCACATTGTTTGCAGCAAATTTGTTTGTAGGAAATTGTTTGTAGGAAATTGTTTGTAGCAAATTGATTGTTTGCAGCAAATTGTTTGCAGCAATTTTGTTTGCAGCATATGGTTTGTAGCAAATTGCTTGCAGCAAATTGCTTGCAGCAAACTGTTTGAAGCAAATTGTTTTCAGCAATTTTGTTTGCAGCAAATGGTTTGTAGCAAATTGCTTGCAGCAAATTGTTTGCAGCAAATTGTTTGTAGCACATTGTTTGCAGCAAATTTGTTTGCAGCAAATTTGTCTGCAGCAAATTGTTTGTAGCAAATTGTTTGCAGCAAATAGTTTAGAGCAAATTTGTTTGCAGCAAATTGTTTGCAGCAATATTATTTGCAGCAAATGGTTTGTAGCAATTTGCTTGCAGCAAATAGTTTAGAGCAAATTTGTTTGCAGCAAATTGTTTGCAGCAAATTTGTTTGCAGCAAATTGTTTGTAGCAAATTGTTTGCAGCAAATTTGTTTGCAGCAAATTGTTTGTAGCAAATTGTTTGCAGCAAATTTGTTTGTGGGAAATTGTTTGTAGCAAATTGTTTGCAGCAATATTATTTGCAGCAAATGGTTTGTAGCAATTTGCTTGCAGCAAATAGTTTAGAGCAAATTTGTTTGCAGCAAATTGTTTGCAGCAAATTTGTTTGCAGCAAATTGTTTGTAGCAAATTGTTTGCAGCAAATTTGTTTGCAGCAAATTGTTTGTAGCAAATTGTTTGCAGCAAATTTGTTTGTGGGAAATTGTTTGTAGCAAATTGTTTGCGGCAAATTGTTTGCAGCAAATTTGTTTGCAGCAAATTGATTGTAGCACACTGTTTGTAGCAAACTGTTTGTAGCAAATTGTTTTCAGCAATTTTGTTTGCAGCAAATGGTTTGTAGCAAATTGCTTGCAGCAAATTGTTTGCAGCAAATTGTTTGTAGCACATTGTTTGCAGCAAATTTGTTTGCAGCAAATTGGTTGCAGTAAATTTGTTTGCAGCAAATTGTTTGCAGCAAATTTGTTTGCAGCAAATTGTTTGCAGCAAATTTGTTTGCAGCAAATTGTGTGTAGCAAATTGTTTGCAGCAAATTTGTTTGTGGGAAATTGTTTGTAGCAAATTGTTTGTAGCAAATTGTTGCAGCAAATTGTTTGCAGCAAATTGTTTACAGCAACTTTGTTTGCAGAAAATTGTTTGCAGGAAATTTGTTTGCATCAAATTGTTTGCAGCAAATTTGTTTGCAGCAAATTGTTTGTAGCACATTGTTTGTAGCAAACTGTTTGTAGCAAATTTGTTTGCAGCAAATAGTTTAGAGCAAATTTGTTTGCAGCAAATTGTTTGCAGCAAATTTGTTTGCAGCAAATTGTTTGTAGCAAATTGTTTGCAGCAAATAGTTTAGAGCAAATTTGTTTGCAGCAAATTGTTTGCAGCAATATTGTTTGCAGCAAATGGTTTGTAGCAATTTGCTTGCAGCAAATAGTTTAGAGCAAATTTGTTTGCAGCAAATTGTTTGCAGCAAATTTGTTTGCAGCAAATTGTTTGTAGCAAATTGTTTGCAGCAAATTTGTTTGCAGCAAATTGTTTGTAGCAAATTGTTTGCAGCAAATTGTTTGTAGCAAATTGTTTGCAGCAAATTTGTTTGTGGGAAATTGTTTGTAGCAAATTGTTTGTAGCAAATTGTTTGCAGTAAATGGTTTGTATAAAATTGCTTGCAGCAAATTGTTTGCAGCAAATTTGTTTGCAGCAAATTTGTTTGCAGCAAATTGTTTGCAGCAAATTTGTTTGCAGCAAATTGTTTGCAGCAAATTTGTTTGCAGCAAATGGTTTTGCAGCAAATTGTTTGCACCAAATTGTTTGCATCAACTTTGTTTGCAGCAAATTGCTTGCAGAAAATTGTTTGCAGCAAATTTGTTTGCAGCAAATTTGTTTGCAGCAAATTGTTTGCAGCAAATTTGTTTGCAGCAAATTGTTTGCAGCAAATTTGTTTGCAGCAAATGGTTTTGCAGCAAATTGTTTGCAGCAAATTGTTTGCAGCAAATTTGTTTGCAGCAAATTTGTTTGCAGCAAATGGTTTTGTATCAAATTGCTCGCAGCAAATTGTTTGTCGCAAATGGTTTTGCAGCAAATGGTTTTGCAGCAAATTTGTTTGCAGCAAATTGTTTGCTGCAAATTTGTTTGCAGCAAATTGTTTGCAGCAAATTGTTTGTAGCACATTGTTTGTAGCAAACTGTTTGTAGCAAATTGTTTTCAGCAATTTTGTTTGCAGCAAATGGTTTGTAGCAAATTGCTTGCAGCAAATTGTTTGGAGCAAATTTGTTTGCAGCAAATTGTTTGCAGCAAATTTGTTTGCAGCAAATTGTTTGCAGGAATTTTGTTTGCATCAAATTGTTTGCAGCAAATTTGTTTGCAGCAAATTGTTTGTAGCAAATTGTTTGCAGCAAATTTGTTAGTGGGAAATTGTTTGTAGCAAATTGTTTGTAGCAAATTGTTTGAAGCACATTGTTTGTAGCAAATTGTTTGTAGCAAATTGTTTGCAGCAAATGGTTTTGCAGCAAATTTGTTTGCAGCAAATTGTTTGCAGCAAATTTGTTTGCTGCAAATTGTTTGCAGCAAATTGTTTGCAGCAACTTTGTTTGCAGCAAATTGTTTGAAGCAATTTTGTTTGCAGCAAATTGTTTGCAGCAATTTTGTTTGCGCAAATGGTTTGTGTCAAATTGCTTGCAGCAAATTGTTTGCAGCAAATTTGTTTGCAGCAAATTGTTTGCAGCAAATTTGTTTGCAGCAAATGGTTTTGCAGCAAATTTGTTTGCAGCAAATTGTTTGTAGCAAATTGTTTGCGGCAAATTATTTGCAGCAAATTTGTTTGCAGCAAATTGTTTGTAGCACATTGTTTGTAGCAAATTGTTTGTAGCAAATTGTTTGCAGCAAATGGTTTGTAGCAATTTGCTTGCAGCAAATTTTTTGCAGCAAAATTGTTTGTAGCAAATTGTTTGCAGCAAATTTGTTTGCAGGAAATTGTTTGTAGCAAATTGTTTGTAGCAAATTGTTTTGTAGCAAATTTGTTTGCAGCAAATGGTTTGTAGCAAATTGTTTGCAGCAAATTAATTCCAGCAAATTTGTTTGCAGCAAATTGTTTGCAGCAAATTTGTTTGCAGCAAATTGTTTGCAGCAAATTGTTTGTAGCAAATTGTTTGCGGCAAATTGTTTGCAGCAAATTTGTTTGCTGCAAATTGTTTGAAGCACATTGTTTGTAGCAAATTGTTTGTAGCAAATTGTTTGCAGCAAATGGTTTGTAGCAATTTGCTTGCAGCAAATTTTTTGCAGCAAAATTGTTTGTAGCAAATTGTTTGCAGCAAATTTGTTTGTGGGAAATTGTTTGTAGCAAATTGTTTGTAGCAACTTGTTTGCAGCAAATTGTTTGCAGCAAATTGTTTGCAGCAACTTTGTTTGCAGCAAATTGTTTGCAGCAATTTTGTTTGCAGCAAATTGTTTGCAGCAAATTTGTTTGCAGCAAATTGTTTGTAGCAAATTGTTTGCAGCAAATTTGTTTGCAGCAAATTGTTTGTAGCAAATTGTTTGTAGCAAATTGTTTGTAGCAAATTGTTTGCAGCAAATTGTTTGCAGCAAATTGTTTGCAGCAACTTTGTTTGCAGCAAATTGTTTGCAGGAATTTTGTTTGCATCAAATTGTTTGCAGCAAATTTGTTTGCAGCAAATTGTTTGTAGCAAATTGTTTGCAGCAAATTTGTTTGCAGCAAATTGTTTGCAGCAAATTTGTTTGCAGCAAATTGTTTGTAGCAAATTGTTTGTAGCAAATTGTTTGCGGCAAATTGTTTGCAGCAAATTTGTTTGCAGGAAATTGTTTGCAGCACATTGTTTGTAGCAAATTGTTTGTAGCAAATTGTTTGCAGCAAATGGTTTGTAGCAATTTGTTTGCAGCAAATTGTTTGAAGCAATTTTGTTTGCAGCAAATTGTTTGCAGCAATTTTGTTTGCGCAAATGGTTTGTGTCAAATTGCTTGCAGCAAATTGTTTGCAGCAATTTTGTTTGCAGCAAATTGTTTGCAGCAAATTTGTTTGCAGCAAATTGTTTGCAGCAAATTTGTTTGCAGCAAATGGTTTTGCAGCAAATTTGTTTGCAGCAAATTGTTTGCAGCAAATTTGTTTGCTGCAAATTGTTTGCAGCAAATTGTTTGCAGCAACTTTGTTTGCAGCAAATGGTTTTGTATCAAATTGCTCGCAGCAAATGGTTTGTAGCAAATTGCTTGCAGCAAATTGTTTGGAGCAAATTTGTTTGCAGCAAATTGTTTGCAGCAAATTTGTTTGCAGCAAATTGTTTGCAGCAAATTTGTTTGCAGCAAATGGTTTTGCAGCAAATTTGTTTGCAGCAAATTGTTTGCAGCAAATTTGTTTGCTGCAAATTGTTTGAAGCACATTGTTTGTAGCAAATTGTTTGTAGCAAATTGTTTGCAGCAAATGGTTTTGCAGCAAATTTGTTTGCAGCAAATTGTTTGCAGCAATTTTGTTTGCGCAAATGGTTTGTGTCAAATTGCTTGCAGCAAATTGTTTGCAGCAATTTTGTTTGCGGCAAATGGTTTATATCAAATTGCTTGCAGCAAATTGTTTGCAGCAAATTTGTTTGCAGCAAATTGTTTGCAGCAAATTTGTTTGCAGCAAATTGTTTGCAGCAAATTGTTTGCAGCAAATTTGTTTGCAGCAAATTGTTTGCAGCAAATTGTTTGTAGCAAATTGTTTGCGGCAAATTATTTGCAGCAAATTTGTTTGCTGCAAATTGTTTGAAGCACATTGTTTGTAGCAAATTGTTTGTAGCAAATTGTTTGCAGCAAATGGTTTGTAGCAATTTGTTTGCAGCAAATTGTTTGAAGCAATTTTGTTTGCAGCAAATTGTTTGCAGCAATTTTGTTTGCGCAAATGGTTTGTGTCAAATTGCTTGCAGCAAATTGTTTGCAGCAATTTTGTTTGCGGCAAATGGTTTATATCAAATTGCTTGCAGCAAATTGTTTGCAGCAAATTTGTTTGCAGCAAATTGTTTGCAGCAAATTTGTTTGCAGCAAATGGTTTTGCAGCAAATTTGTTTGCAGCAAATGGTTTTGCAGCAAATTGTTTGCAGCAAATTGTTTGCAGCAAATTTGTTTGCAGCAAATTTGTTTGCAGCAAATGGTTTTGTATCAAATTGCTCGCAGCAAATGGTTTGTAGCAAATTGCTTGCAGCAAATTGTTTGGAGCAAATTTGTTTGCAGCAAATTGTTTGCAGCAAATTTGTTTGCAGCAAATTGTTTGCAGCAAATTGTTTGTAGCAAATTGTTTGCGGCAAATTATTTGCAGCAAATTTGTTTGCTGCATATTGTTTGAAGCACATTGTTTGTAGCAAATTGTTTGTAGCAAATTGTTTGCAGCAAATGGTTTGTAGCAATTTGCTTGCAGCAAATTTTTTGCAGCAAAATTGTTTGTAGCAAATTGTTTGCAGCAAATTTGTTTGTGGGAAATTGTTTGTAGCAAATTGTTTGTAGCAAATTGTTTGCAGTAAATTGTTTTCAGCAAATTGTTTGCAGCAAATTTGTTTGTGGGAAATTGTTTGTAGCAAATTGTTTGCAGCAAATTTGTTTGTGGGAAATTGTTTGTAGCAAATTGTTTGTAGCAAATTGTTTGCAGCAATTTTGTTTGCATCAAATTGTTTGCAGCAAATTTGTTTGTAGGAAATTGTTTGTAGCAAATTGTTTGCAAATTGTTTGCAGCAAATTTTTAGCAAATTTGTTTGCAGCAAATTGTTTGCAGCAAATTTGTTTGCAGCAAGTTTTTGTTTGCAGCAAATTGTTTGCAGCAAATTTGTTTGCAGCAAATTGTTAGCAGCAAATTGTTTGTAGCAAATTTTTTGTAGCAAATTGTTTGCAGCAAATTGTTTGCAGCAAATTTGTTTGCAGCAAATTGTTTGCAGCAAATTTGTTTGCGGCAAATTGTTTGCAGCAAATTTGTTTGCAGCAAATTGTTTGCAGCAAATTGTTTGCAGCAAATGGTTTTATCAAATTGTTTGCAGCAAATTGTTTGCAGCAAATTTGTTTGCAGCAAATTGTTTGCAGCAAATTTGTTTGCAGCAAATTGTTTTGCAGCAAATTTGTTTGCAGCAAATTGTTTGAGCAGCAAATTGTTTGCAGCAAATTGTTTGCAGCAAATTGTTTGCAGCAAATTGTTTGCAGCAAATTTGTTTGCAGCAAATTGTTTGCAGCAATTTTGTTTGCAGCAAATTGTTTGTGGCAAATTGTTTGCAGCAAATTGTTTGCAGCAAATTTGTTTGCAGCAAATTGTTTGCAGCAAATTTGTTTGCAGCAAATTGTTTTGCAGCAAATTTGTTTGCAGCAAATTGTTTGCAGCAAATTTGTTTGCAGCAATTTGTTTGTAGCAAATTGTTTGCAGCAAATTTGTTTGCAGCAAATTGTTTGTAGCAAATTGTTTGTAGCAAATTGTTTGCAGCAAATTTGTTTGCAGCAAATTTGTTTGCAGCAAATTGTTTGTAGCAAATTGTTTGTAGCAAATTGTTTGTAGCAAATTGTTTTGCAGCAATTTTGTTTGCAGCAAATTGTTTGTAGCAAATTTGTTTGCAGCAAATTTGTTTGCAGCAAATTGTTTGCAGCAAATTTGTTTGCAGCAAAATTGTTTGCAGCAAATTGTTTGTAGCACATTGTTTGTAGCAAATTGTTTGTAGCAAATTGTTTGCAGCAAATTTGTTTGCAGCAAATTGTTTTGCAGCAAATTGTTTGCAGCAAATTTGTTTGCAGCAAATTGTTTGCAGCTAATTTGTTTGTAGCAAATTTGTTTGCAGCAAACGGTTTGTAGCAAATTGTTTGTAGCAAATTGTTTGTAGCAAATTGTTTGCAGCAAATGGTTTGTAGCAATTTGCTTGCAGCAAATTGTTTGCAGCAAAATTGTTAGCAGCAAATTGTTTGTAGCACATTGTTTGTAGCAAACTGTTTGTAGCAAATTGTGTGCAGCAATTTTGTTTGCAGCAAATGGTTTGTAGCAATTTGTTTGCAGCAAATTGTTTAAAGCAAATTTTTTGCAGCAAATTGTTTGTAGCAAATTGTTTGTAGCAAATTGTTTGCAGCAAATTTGTTTGTAGCAAATTGTTTGTAGCAAATTGTTTGTAGCAAATTGTTTGCAGCAAATGGTTTGTATCAAATTGTTTGAAGCAAATTGTTTGCAGCAAATTTGTTTGCAGCAAATTGTTTGCAGCAAATTGTTTGCAGCAAATTGTTTGTAGCAAATTGCTTGCAGCAAATTGTTTGCAGCAAAATGGTTATCAGCAAATTGTTTGCAGCAAATTGTTTGCAGCAAATTTGTTTGCAGCAAATTGTTAGTAGCAAATTGTTTGTAGCAAATTGTTTGTAGCAAATTGTTTGCAGCAAATTGTTTGCAGCAACTTTGTTTGCAGCAAATTGTTTGCAGCAATTTTGTTTGCAGCAAATGGTTTGTATCAAATTGCTTGCAGCAAATTGTTTGCACAAAATTTGTTTGCAGCAAATTGTTTGCAGCAAATTTGTTTGCAGCAAATTGGTTTGCAGCAAATTTGTTTGCAGCAAATTGTTTGCAGCAAATTTGTTTGCAGCAAATTGTTTGCAGCAAATTGTTTGTAGCAAATTGTTTGCGGCAAATTGTTTGCAGCAAATTTGTTTGCAGCAAATTGTTTGCAGCAATTTTGTTTGCAGCAAATTGTTTGCAGCAAATTTGTTTGCAGCAAATTGTTTGTAGCACATTGTTTGTAGCAAACTGTTTGTAGCAAATTGTTTGCAGCAATTTTGTTTGCAGCAAATGGTTTGTAGCAAATTTGTTTGCAGCAAATTGTTTGCAGCAAATTTGTTTGCAGCAAATTGTTTGCAGCAAATTGTTTGCAGCAAATTTGTTTGCAGGAAAATTGTTTGTAGCAAATTGTTTGTAGCAAATTGTTTGCAGCAAATGGTTTGTATCAAATTGCTTGAAGCAAATTGTTTGCAGCAAATTTGTTTGCAGCAAATTGTTTGCAGCAAATTTGTTTGCAGCAAATTGTTTGCAGCAAATTTGTTTGCAGCAAATGGTTTTGCAGCAAATTTGTTTGCAGCAAATTGTTTGCAGCAAATTTGTTTGCAGCAAATTGTTTGTAGCAAATTGTTTGTAGCAAATTGTTTGTAGCAAATTGTTTGCAGCAAATTGTTTGCAGCAACTTTGTTTGCAGCAAATTGTTTGCAGCAATTTTGTTTGCAGCAAATTGTTTGCAGCAAATTTGTTTGCAGCAAATTGTTTGCAGCAAATTTGTTTGCGGCAAATTGTTTGCAGCAAATTTGTTTGCAGCAAATTGTTTGCAGCAAATTTGTTTGCAGCAAATTGTTTGCAGCAAATTGTTTGCAGCAAATTGTTTGCAGCAAATTGTTTGTAGCAAATTGTTTGTAGCAAATTGTTTGCGGCAAATTGTTTGCAGCAAATTTGTTTGCAGCAAATTGTTTGTAGCACATTGTTTGTAGCAAACTGTTTGTAGCAAATTGTTTTCAGCAATTTTGTTTGCAGCAATTTGTTCAGCAATGGTTTGTAGCAAATTGCTTGCAGCAAATTGTTTGCAGTAAATTGTTTGTAGCACATTGTTTGCAGCAAATTTGTTTGTAGGAAATTGTTTGTAGCAAATTGTTTGTAGCAAATTGTTTGCAGCAAATTGTTTGCAGCAATTTTGTTTGCAGCATATGGTTTGTAGCAAATTGCTTGCAGCAAATTGTTTGCAGCAAATTGTTTGCAGCAATTTTGGTTGAAACAAATTTGTTTGCAGCAAATTGTTTGTAGCAAATTGTTTGTAGCAAATTGTTTGTAGCAAATTGCTTGCAGCAAATTTGTTTGCAGCAAATTTTTTGCAGGAATTTTGTTTGCATCAAATTGTTTGCAGCAAATTTGTTTGCAGCAAATTGTTTGTAGCACATTGTTTGTAGCAAGCTGTTTGTAGCAAATTGTGTGCAGCAATTTTGTTTGCAGTAAATGGTTTGTATCAAATTGCTTGCAGCAAATTGTTTGCAGCAAATTTGTTTGCAGCAAATTGTTTGAAGCAAATTTGTTTGCAGCAAATTGTTTGCAGCAAATTGTTTGTAGCAAATTGTTTGCGGCAAATTGTTTGCAGCAAATTTGTTTGCAGCAAATTGATTGTAGCACACTGTTTGTAGCAAACTGTTTGTAGCAAATTGTTTTCAGCAATTTTGTTTGCAGCAAATGGTTTGTAGCAAATTGCTTGCAGCAAATTGTTTGCAGCAAATTGTTTGCAGCAAATTGTTTGCAGCAAATTTGTTTGTAGGAATTTAGCAAATTGTTTGCAGCAAATTGTTTGCAGCAATTTTGTTTGCAGCAAATTTGTTTGCAGCAAATGGTTTGTAGCAAATTGTTTGCAGCAAATTGTTTGCAGCAAATTGTTTGCAGCAATTTTGTTTGCCGCAAATTTAGCAAATTGTTTGCAGCAAATTGTTTGTAGCAAATTGTTTGTAGCAAATTGTTTGTAGCAAATTTGTTAATGCAGCAAATTGTTTGTAGCAATTTTGTTAGCAGCAAATGGTTTGTAGCAAATTGTTTACATTGCAAATTTTTGCTTTTAGCAAAAATTGGTTTGTAGCAAATTTGTTTGCAGCAAATTGTTT
>JAECWX010000242.1:0-15476 GCA_018151165.1 Drosophila arawakana
AATTTTATTTTCTGTCTAATTTAAATTTCTGTTTAAAATACAAATTTATGTTAAAAATTAATTTTCTGTCTAATTTGTAAATTTCTGTTTAAATACAAATTTATGTCAAATTTAATTTTCTGTTCAAAATGTAAATTTCTGTTCGAAATACAATATATGTCAAAATTTTATTTTCTGTTCGAAAATGTAAATTTCTGTTCAAAATACAAATATATGTCAAAATTTATTTTCTGTCCAAAATGTAAATTTCTGATTTCAAAATACAAACTAATGTTAAAATTTTAATTTTCTGTCCAAAATGTAAATTTTTGTTTCAAAATACAAATTTATGTCAAATTTTAATTTTCTGTTCAAAATGTAAATTTCTGTTTTAAAATACAAATTTTGTAAAATTTAATTTTCTTCAAATATAAATTTCTGTTCAAAATACAAATTTATGTTAAATTTTAATTTTCTGTTCAAAATGTAAATTTCTGTTCAAAATACAAATTTATGTTAAAATTTTATTTTTCTGTTCAAAATATTAATTTCTGTTCTAAAATACAAATTTATGTTAAATTTAATTTTCTGTTCAAAATGTAAATTTCTGTTCAAAATACAATTTATGTCCAAATTTAATTTTCTGTTCAAAATGTAAATTTCTGTTCAAAATACAAATTTATGTTAAAATTTATTTTCTGTTCAAAATGTAAATTTCTGTTCTAAAATACAAATTTATGTTAAATTTAATTTTCTGTTCAAAATGTAAATTTCTGTTCAAAATACAAATTTATGTTAAAATTTATTTTTCTGTTCAAAATGTAATTTTCTGTTCAAAAATACAAATTTATGTTAAAATTTATTTTTCTGTTCAAAATGTAAATTTCTGTTCAAAATACAAATTTATGTTAAATTTTATTTTTCTGTTCAAAATGTAAATTTCTGTTCTAAATACAAATTTATGTTAAAATTAATTTTCTGTTCAAAATGTAAATTTCTGTTCAAAATACAAATTTATGTTAAAATTTAATTTTTCTGTTCAAAATGTAAATTTCTGTTCAAAAATACAAATTTATGTTAAAATTTAATTTTCTGTTCAAAATGTAAATTTCTTTTAAAAATACAAATTTATGTTAAAATATGTAATTTTCTGTTCAAAATGTAAATTTCTGTTCAAAATACAAATTTATGTTAAAATTTTAATTTTCTGTCCAAATTGTAAATTTCTGTTAAAATACAAATTTATGTTAAATTTTATTTTCTGTTCAAAATGTAAATTTCTGTTAAAATACAAATTTATGTTACAAATTTAGTTTTTTTCTGTTCAAAATGTAAATTTCTGTTAAAATACAAATTTATGTTAAATTTAATTTTCTGTTCAAAATGTAAATTTCTGTTCAAAATACAAATTTATGTTAAAATTTATTTTCTGTTCAAAATGTAAATTTCTGTTCAAAATACAAATTTATGTTAAAATTTTAATTTTCTGTTCAAAATGTAAATTTCTGTTCAAAATACAAATTTATGTTAAAATTTTAATTTTCTGTTCAAAATGTAAATTTCTGTTCAAAATACAAATTTATGTTAAAATTTTATTTTTCTGTCCAAAATGTAAATTTCTGTTCAAAATACAAATTTATGTTAAAATTTATTTTCTGTTCAAAATGTAAATTTCGTTTAAAATACAAATTTATGTTAAATTTTATTTTCTGTTCAAAATGTAAATTTCTGTTCAAAATACAAATTTATGTTAAAATTAATTTTCTGTTCAAAATGTAAATTTCTGTTCAAAATACAAATTTATGTTAAAATTAGTTTTCTGTTCAAAATGTAAATTTCTGTTCAAAATACAAATTTATGTTAAATTTTATTTTTCTGTTCAAAATGTAAATTTCTGTTCAAAATACAAATTTATGTTAAAATTTTATTTTCTGTTCAAAATGTAAATTTCTGTTCAAAATACAAATTTATGTTAAATTTTAATTTTCTGTTCAAAATGTAAATTTCTGTTCAAAATACAAATTTATGTTAAATTTTATTTTCTGTTCAAAATGTAAATTTCTGTTCAAAAATACAAATTTATGTTAAAATTTAATTTTCTGTTCAAAATGTAAATTTCTGTTCAAAATACAAATTTATGTTAAAATTTTAATTTTCTGTTCAAAATGTAAATTTCTGTTTAAAAATACAAATTTATGTTAAATTTTAATTTTCTGTTCAAAATGTAAATTTCTGTTCAAAATACAAATTTATGTTAAAATTTTAATTTTCTGTTCAAAATGTAAATTTCTGTTCAAAATACAAATTTATGTTAAAATTTTAATTTTCTGTTCAAAATGTAAATTTCTGTTTCAAAATACAAATTTATGTTAAAATTTTAATTTTCTGTTCAAAATGTAAATTTCTGTTAAAATACAAATTTATGTTAAATTTAATTTTCTGTTCAAAATGTAAATTTCTGTTCAAAAATACAAATTTATGTTAAAATTTTAATTTTCTGTTCAAAATGTAAATTTCTGTTCAAAAATACAAATTTATGTTAAATTTTATTTTTCTGTTCAAAATGTAAATTTCTGTTCAAAATACAAATTTATGTTAAAATTTTAATTTTTCTGTTCAAAATGTAAATTTCTGTTCAAAATACAAATTTATGTTAAAAATTTTAATTTTCTGTTCAAAATGTAAATTTCTGTTTCAAAATACAAATTTATGTTAAAATTTAATTTTCTGTTCAAAATGTAAATTTCTGTTCAAAATACAAATTTATGTCAAATTTAATTTTCTGTTCAAAATGTAAATTTCTGTTCAAAAATACAAATTTATGTTAAAATTAATTTTTCTGTTCAAAATGTAAATTTCTGTTCAAAATACAAATTTATGTTAAATTTTATTTTCTGTTCAAAATGTAAATTTCTGTTCAAAATACAAATTTATGTTAATAATTAATTTTCTGTTCAAAATGTAAATTTCTGTTCAAATACAAATTTATGTTAAATTTAATTTTTGGTACAAAATGTAAATTTCTGTTCAAAATACAAATTTATGTTAAATTTTATTTTCTGTTCAAAATGTAAATTTCTGTTCAAAATACAAATTTATGTTAAAATTTTTTCTGTTCAAAATGTAAAATTTCTGTTCAAAATACAAATTTATGTTAAAATTAATTTTCTAATAAATTTTTCAAAATACAAATTTATGTTAAAATTATTTATGTTAAATTTAATTTTCTGTTCAAAATGTAAATTTCTGTTCAAAAATACAAATTTATGTTAAAATTTATTTTCTGTTCAAAATGTAAATTTCTGTTTCAAAATACAAATTTATGTTAAATTTTATTTTCTGTTCAAAATGTAAATTTCTGTTCAAAAATACAAATTTATGTTAAATTTTATTTTTCTGTTCAAAATGTAAATTTCTGTTCAAAAATACAAATTTATGTTAAATTTTATTTTCTGTTCAAAATGTAAATTTCTGTTCAAAATACAAATTTATGTTAAAATTTTATTTTCTGTTCAAAATGTAAATTTCTGTTCAAAATACAAATTTATGTTAAAATTTTATTTTCTGTTCAAAATGTAAATTTCTGTTCAAAATACAAATTTATGTTAAAATTTAATTTTCTGTTCAAAATGTAAATTTCTGTTTAAAATACAAATTTATGTTAAATTTTATTTTCTGTTCAAAATGTAAATTTCTGTTCAAAATACAAATTTATGTTAAAATTAATTTTCTGTTCAAAATGTAAATTTCTGTTCAAAATACAAATTTATGTTAAAAATTTAATTTTCTGTTCAAAATGTAAATTTCTGTTCTAAAATACAAATTTATGTTAAATTTTATTTTTTCTGTTCAAAATGTAAATTTCTGTTCAAAATACAAATTTATGTTAAAATTATTATTTTCTGTTCAAAATGTAAATTTCTGTTCAAAATACAAATTTATGTTAAATTTTATTTTCTGTTCAAAATGTAAATTTCTGTTCAAAAATACAAATTTATGTTAAATTTAATTTTTCTGTTCAAAATGTAAATTTCTGTTCAAAATACAAATTTATGTTAAAATTTTATTTTCTGTTCAAAATGTAAATTTCTGTTCAAAAATACAAATTTATGTTAAAATTTAATTTTTTCTGTTCAAAATGTAAATTTCTGTTCAAAATACAAATTTATGTTAAAATTTAATTTTCTGTCCAAAATGTAAATTTCTGTTTAAAATACAAATTTATGTTAAAATTTTATTTTCGTTCCAAAATGTAAATTTCCTGGTTTAAAAATACAAATTTATGTTAAAAATTTAGTTTTTTCTGTTTAAAAATACAAATTTATGTTAAATTTATTTTTCTGTTCAAAATGTAATTTCTGTTCAAAAATACAAATTTATGTTAAAATTTACTTTTCTGTCCAAAATGTAAATTTCTGTTTCAAAATACAAATTTATGTTAAATTTTATTTTCTGTTCAAAATGTTAATTTCTGTTCAAAATACAAATTTATGTTAAAATTTAATTTTCTGTTCAAAATGTAAATTTCTGTTCAAAATACAATTTATGTTAAATTTAATTTTCTGTTCAAAATGTAAATTTTCTGTTCAAAAAATACAAATTTATGTTAAAATTTTAATTTTCTGTTCAAAATGTAAATTTCTGTTTAAAATACAAATTTATGTTAAAATTTATTTTCTGTTCAAAATGTAAATTTCTGTTCAAAATACAAATTTATGTTTAAAATTTAATTTTCTGTTCAAAATGTAAATTTCTGTTCAAAATACAAATTTATGTTAAAAATTTTAATTTTCTGTTCAAAATGTAAATTTCTGTTTAAAAATACAAATTTATGTTAAAATTTATTTTCTGTTCAAAATGTAAATTTCTGTTCAAAAATACAAATTTATGTTAAAATTTTAATTTTCTGTTCAAAATGTAAATTTCTGTTCTAAAATACAAATTTATGTTAAAATTTAATTTTCTGTTCAAAATGTAAATTTCTGTTCAAAAATACAAATTTATGTTAAAATTTTATTTTTCTGTTCAAAAATGTAAATTTCTGTTCAAAAATACAAATTTATGTTTAAAATTTTAATTTTTCTGTTCAAAATGTAAATTTCTGTTCAAAATACAAATTTATGTTAAAATTTAATTTTTCTGTTCAAAAGTGTAAATTTCTGTTCAAAATACAAATTTATGTTAAAATTTTATTTTCTGTTCAAAATGTAAATTTCTGTTTCAAAATACAAATTTATGTTAAATTTAATTTTCTGTTCAAAATGTAAATTTCTGTTCAAAATACAAATTTATGTTAAAATTTTAATTTTCTGTTCAAAATGTAAATTTCTGTTTAAAATACAAATTTATGTTCAAATTTTATTTTTCTGTTCAAAATGTAAATTTCTGTTCAAAATACAAATTTATGTTAAAATTTAAGTTTTCTGTTCAAAATGTAAATTTCTGTTCAAAATACAAATTTATGTTAAATTTAATTTTTCTGTTCAAAATGTAAATTTCTGTTAAAATACAAATTTATGTTAAAATTTAATTTTCTGTTCAAAAATGTAAATTTCTGTTCAAAAATACAAATTTATGTTAAAATTTAATTTTCTGTTCAAAATGTAAATTTCTGTTCAAAAATACAAATTTATGTTAAATTATTATGTTAAAATTAATTTTTCTGTTCAAAATGTAAGTTTCTCTTCAAATTACAAAATTTATGTTCAAAATGTAAATTTCTATTTACAAATTTATGTAAATTATTTTTCTGTTCAAAATGTAAATTTCTGTTTAAAATACAAAATTTATGTTGAATTTTATTTTCTGTCCAAAATGTAAATTTCTGTTCAAAATACAAATTTATGTTAAAATTTAATTTTCTGTTTAAAATGTAAATTTCTGTTCAAAATACAAATTTATGTTAAATTTAATTTTCTGTCTAAAATGTAAATTCTGTTCAATTTTAAAATACAAATTTATGTTAAATTTTATTTTCTGTTCAAAATGTAAATTTCTGTTCAAAATACAAATTTATGTTAAAAATTAATTTTCTGTCCAAAATGTAAATTTCTGTTCAAATACAAATTTATGTTAAAATTTAATTTTCAGTTCAAAATGTAAATTTCTGTTTCAAAAATACAAATTTATGTTAAATTTTATTTTCTTTTCAAAATGTAAATTTCTGTTTAAAAAAATTGTTAAAATTAATTTTGTACAAATGTAAATTTCTGTTCAAAATACAAATTTATGTTAAATTTTATTTTCTGTCAAAATGTAAATTTTCTTTAAAATACAAATTTAAATTTTATTTTCTGTTCAAAATGTAAATTTCTGTTTAAAATACAAATTTATGTTAATATTTTCAGTCCAAAAATGTAAATTTCTGTTTAAAATACAAATTTATGTTAAATTTTATTTTCTGTTCCAAAATGTAAATTTCTGTTTAAAATACAAATTTATGTTAAAATTTATTTTCTGTTCAAAATGTAAATTTCTGTTCAAAATACAAATTTATGTTAAATTTAATTTTCTGTTCAAAATGTAAATTTCTGTTTCAAAAATACAAATGTAAATTTTGTTAAATTTTTATTTTCTGTTCAAAATGTAAATTTCTGTTCAAAATACAAATTTATGTTAAAATTTTTTTCTGTTCCAAATGTAAATTTTTGTTTCAAAATACAAATTTATGTTAAATTTTATTTTCTGTCCAAAATGTAATTTCTGTTCAAAATACAAATTTATGTTAAATTTAATTTTCTGTTCAAAATGTAAATTTCTGTTTAAAAATACAAATTTATGTTAATTTTATTTTCTGTTCAAAATGTAAATTTCTGTTCAAAATACAAATTTATGTTCAATTTTATGTTCAAATGTAAATTTCTGTTTAAAATACAAATTTATGTTAAATAAATTTTCAATTTTCTGTTCAAAATATAAATTTCTGTTCAAAAATACAAATTTTTGTTTCAAATTTTTAAAATTTTCTGTCCAAAATAGCTTCTGTTTAAAATACAAATTTATGTTACATTAATTTTCTGTTTCCGTTCAATAAATGTAAATTTCTGTTCAAAATACAAATTTATGTTAAAATTTTATTTTCTGTCCAAAATGTAAATTTCTGTTCAAAATAGCAAATTTATGTTAAAATTTATTAAATGTAAATTTTGTTAAAATACAAAATGTTAAATTTTATTTTCTGTTCAAAATTGTAAATTTTCGTTAAAAATACAAATTTATGTTAAATTTAATTTTCTGTCAAAATGTAAATTTCTGTTCAAAATACAAATTTATGTTAAATTTAATTTTTCTGTTCAAAATGTAAATTTCTGTTCAAAATACAAATTTATGTTAAATTTAATTTTCTGTTCAAAATGTAAATTTCTGTTCAAAAATACAAATTTATGTTAAAATTAATTTTCTGTTCAAAAATGTAAATTTCTGTTCAAAATACAAATTTATGTTAAATTTTATTTTCTGTTCAAAATGTAAATTTCTTTAAAAATACAAATTTATGTTAAAATTAATTTTATTTTCTGTTTAAATCAAAATGTAAATTTCTGTTCAAAATACAAATTTTTGTTCAAATTTATTTTCTGTTCAAAATGTAAATTTTATGTTACAAAATTTAAATTTATTTTTTGTCAATACAAAATGTAAATTTCTGTTTAAAAATACAAATTTATGTTAAATTTTATTTTCTGTTCAAAAATGTAAATTTCTGTTCAAAATACAAATTTATGTTAAATTTTATTTTCTGTTCAAAATGTAAATTTCTGTTCAAAATACAAATTTATGTTAAATTTAATTTTCTGTTCAAAATGTAAATTTCTGTTCAAAATACAAATTTATGTTAAATTTAATTTTCTGTTCAAAATGTAAATTTCTGTTCAAAATACAAATTTATGTTAAAATTTTATTTTCTGTTCAAAATGTAAATTTCTGTTCAAAATACAAATTTATGTTAAAATTTAATTTTCTGTTCAAAATGTAAATTTCTGTTCAAAATACAAATTTATGTTAATTTTATTTTCTGTTCAAAATGTAAATTTCTGTTCAAAATACAAATTTATGTTAAATTTTATTTCTGTTCAAAATTATAAATACAAATTTATGTTAATATTTATTTTCTGTTCAAAATGTAAATTTCTGTTTCAAAATACAAATTTATGTTAAAATTTCTTGTTCAAAATACAAATTTATGTTAAATTTAATTTTCTGTTCAAAATGTAAATTTCTGTTTAAAATACAAATTTTGTTAAAATTTAAAATTTAATTTTCTGTTCAAAATACAAATTTATGTTAAAAATATAATTTTCTGTTAAATTTAATTTTCTGTTCAAAATGTAAATTTCTGTTTAAAATACAAATTTATGTTAAATTTTAATTTTCTGTTCAAAATGTAAATTTCTGTTCAAAATACAAATTTATGTTAAATTTAATTTTCTGTTCAAAATGTAAATTTCTGTTTAAAATACAAATTATGTTAATCAAAATGTAAATGTTCAATTTTATTTTCTGTTCAAAATGTAAATTTCTGTTCAAAATACAAATTTATGTTAAATTTTATTTTCTGTTCAAAATGTAAATTTCTGTTCAAAATACAAATTTATGTTAAATTTTTATTTTCTGTTCCAAAATGTAAATTTCTGTTCAAAATACAAATTTATGTTAAAATTATATTTTCTGTTCAAAATGTAAATTTCTGTTCAAAATACAAATTTATGTTAAATTTTATTTTCTGTTCAAAATGTAAATTTCTGTTCAAAATACAAATTTATGTTAAATTTTATTTTCTGTTCAAAATGTAAATTTCTGTTCAAAATACAAATTTATGTTAAAATTAATTTTCCGTTCAAAATGTAAATTTCTGTTCAAAATACAAATTTATGTTAAATTAATTTTCCGTCCAAAATGTAAATTTCTGTTTAAAATACAAATTTAATTTATTTTCTGTTCAAAATGTAAATTTCTGTTCAAAATACAAATTTATGTTAAATTTTATTTTCTGTTCAAAATGTAAATTTCTGTTCAAAATACAAATTTATGTTAAAATTTTATTTTCTGTTCAAAATGTAAATTTCTGTTCAAAATACAAATTTATGTCAAATTTTATTTTCTGTTCAAAATGTAAATTTCTGTTCAAAAATACAAATTTATGTTAAATTTTATTTTCTGTTCAAAATGTAAATTTCTGTTCAAAATACAAATTTATGTTAAAATTAATTTTTCTGTTCAAAATGTAAATTTCTGTTCAAAATACAAATTTATGTTAAATTTTATTTTCTGTTCAAAATGTAAATTTCTGTTCAAAATACAAATTTATGTTAAAATTATTTTCTGTTCAAAATGTAAATTTCTGTTTAAAATACAAATTTATGTTAAATTTTATTTTCTGTTCAAAATGTAAATTTCTGTTCAAAATACAAATTTATGTTAAATTAATTTTCTGTCCAAAATGTAAATTTCTGTTCAAAATACAAATTTATGTTCAATTTTATTTTTCTGTTCAAAATGTAAATTTCTGTTCAAAATACAAATTTATGTTAAAATTTTATTTTCTGTTCAAAATGTAAATTTCTGTTCAAAATACAAATTTATGTTAAAATTGTCTTTAAATGTAAATTTTGTCAATTTAGGTTAAATTTAATTTTCCGTTCAAAATGTAAATTTCTGTTTAAAATACAAATTTATGTTCAATTTTATTTTCTGTTCAAAATGTAAATTTCTGTTCAAAAATACAAATTTATGTTCAAATTTAATTTTCTGTTCAAAATGTAAATTTTTGTTCAAAATACAAATTTATGTTAAAAATTAAATTTTCTGTTCAAAATGTAAATTTTCTGTTCAAAATACAAATTTATGTTAAAATTTAATTTTCTGTTCAAAATGTAAATTTCTGTTTAAAATACAAATTTATGTTAAATTTTATTTTCTGTTCAAAATGTAAATTTCTGTTCAAAAATAGCCAAATTTATGTTAAATTTTATTTTTCTGTTCAAAATGTAAATTTCTGTTCAAAATACAAATTTATGTTAAAATTTTAATTTTCACTTCAAAATGTAAATTTCTGTTTAAAATACAAATTTATGTTAAAATTTTAATTTTTCTCTTAAAAATGTAAATTTCTGTTCAAAATACAAATTTATGTTAAAATTTTATTTTCTGTTCAAAATGTAAATTTCTGTTCAAAATACAAATTTATGTTAAAATTTTAATTTTCTGTTCAAAATGTAAATTTCTGTTCAAAAATACAAATTTATGTTAAAATTTTATTTTCTGTTCAAAATGTAAATTTCTGTTCAAAATACAAATTTATGTTAAAATTTAATTTTCTGTTCAAAATGTAAATTTCTGTTCAAAATACAAATTTATGTTTAAAATTTTTATTTTTCTGTTCAAAATGTAAATTTCTGTTCAAAATACAAATTTATGTTAAAATTTAGTTTTTCTGTTAAAAATGTAAATTTCTGTTTAAAATACAAATTTATGTTAAATTTTATTTTCTGTTCAAAAATGTAAATTTCTGTTCAAAATACAAATTTATGTTAAAATTTTATTTTTCTGTTCAAAATGTAAATTTCTGTTCAAAATACAAATTTATGTTAAAATTTAGTTTTCTGTTCAAAATGTAAATTTCTGTTCAAAAATACAAATTTATGTTAAAATTTAATTTTTTTCTGTTCAAAATGTAAATTTCTGTTCAAAATACAAATTTATGTTAAAATTAATTTTCTGTTCAAAATGTAAATTTCTGTTCAAAATACAAATTTATGTTCAATTTTATTTTCTGTTCAAAATGTAAATTTCTGTTCAAAATACAAATTTATGTTAAAATTTAATTTTCTGTTCAAAATGTAAATTTCTGTTTCAAAATACAAATTTATGTTAAAATTTATTTTTCTGTTCAAAATGTAAATTTCTGTTCAAAAATACAAATTTATGTTAAATTTATTTTCTGTTCAAAATGTAAATTTCTGTTCAAAATACAAATTTATGTTCAAATTTTATTTTTCTGTTCAAAAATGTAAATTTCTGTTCAAAAATACAAATTTATGTTAAAATTTATTTTTCTGTTCAAAATGTAAATTTCTGTTCAAAATACAAATTTATGTTAAAATTTTAATTTTTCTGTTCAAAAATGTAAATTTCTGTTCAAAAATACAAATTTATGTTAAAATTTAATTTTCTGTTCAAAATGTAAATTTCTGTTAAAAATACAAATTTATGTTCAAATTTTATTTTTCTGTTCAAAATGTAAATTTCTGTTCAAAATACAAATTTATGTTAAATATTAATTTTCTGTTCAAAATGTAAATTTCTGTTTTAAAATACAAATTTATGTTAAAATTTTATGTTTTCTGTTCAAAAATGTAAATTTCTGTTCAAAATACAAATTTATGAAAAAATTAAAATTTTATTTTTCTGTTCAAAAATGTAAATTTCTGTTCAAAATACAAATTTATGTTAAAATTTTAACTTTTCTGTTCAAAATGTAAATTTCTGTTCAAAATACAAATTTATGTCAAATTTTATTTTCTGTTCAAAATGTAAATTTCTGTTCAAAAATACAAATTTATGTTAAATTTAATTTTCTGTTCAAAATGTAAATTTCTGTTCAAAATACAAATTTATGTTAAAATTTTATTTTCTGTTCAAAATGTAAATTTCTGTTCAAAATACAAATTTATGTTAAAATTTTAATTTTCTGTTCAAAATGTAAATTTCTGTTTCAAAATACAAATTTATGTTAAAATTTTAATTTTCTGTTCAAAATGTAAATTTCTGTTCAAAATACAAATTTATGTTAAAATTTAATTTTCTGTTCAAAATGTAAATTTCTGTTCAAAATACAAATTTATGTTAAATTTTAATTTTCTGTTCAAAATGTAAATTTCTGTTCAAAATACAAATTTATGTTAAATATTAATTTTCTGTTCAAAATGTAAATTTCTGTTCTAAAATACAAATTTATGTTAAAATTTAATTTTCTGTTCAAATGTAAATTTCTGTTCAAAATACAAATTAATGTTCAAATTTTATTTTTCTGTTCAAAATGTAAATTTCTGTTTCAAAATACAAATTTATGTTAAAATTAATTTTTCTGTTCAAAATGTAAATTTCTGTTCAAAATACAAATTTATGTCAAATTTTATTTTCTGTTCAAAATGTTAATTTCTGTTCAAAATACAAATTTGGGTTAAAATTAATTTTCCGTTCAAAATGTTAATTTCTGTTTTAAATACAAATTTATGTTAAAATTAATTTTCTGTTCAAAATGTAAATTTCTGTTCAAAATACAAATTAATGTTCAAATTTTAATTTTCTGTTCAAAATGTAAATTTCTGTTCAAAATACAAATTTATGTTCAAATTTTATTTTCTGTTCAAAATGTAAATTTCTGTTCAAAATACAAATTTATGTTAAAATTTTAGTTTTCTGTTCAAAATGTAAATTTCTGTTCAAAATACAAATTTATGTTCAAATTTTATTTTCTGTTGAAAATGTAAATATCTGTTCTAAAATACAAATATATGTTTAAATAAAATTAATGACAATTTTATTTTCGTTCAAAATGTAAATTTCTGTTCAAAAATACAAAATTAATTTAAAATTTAATTTTCTGTTCAAAATTTAAATTTCTGTTTCAAAATACAAATTTAGGTTAAAATTTAATTTTTCCGTTTAAAATGTTAATTTCTGTTCAAAATACAAAATTTATGTTAAATATTATTTAACTGTTTCAAAATGTAACATCTCTGTTAAAAATACAAATTTATATTAAAATACAAATTTATTAATTAATTTTCTGTTCTAAAATATAAGAGATTTCTGTTCAAAATACAAATTTATGTTAAATACAAATTAATGTCCAATTTTATTTTTCTGTTCAAAATGTAAATCTCTGTTCAAATATACAAATTCATGTTTAAATCCAAATTTTTAATTAATTTTCTGTTCAAAATGTAAATTTCTGTTCAAAATACAAATTTTTTGTTAAAATTTTAATTTTCTGTTCAAAAAGTAAATTTCTGTGTCAAAATTTTAATTTCTATTAAAATTTTAAGATTTCTGTTCAAAATATAAATTTCTGTTCTAAAACACAAATTTATGTCTAAATTTTAATTTTCTGTTCAAAATGTAAATTTCTGTTCAAAAACAAATTTTTGTCAAATTTTATTTAACTGTTCAAAATGTAAATTTCTGTTCAAAATACAAATTAATGTTTAAATATTCAATATTTAGTTCAAAATGTAAACTTCTGTTCAAAATACAAAATTGTGTCAAAATTTTATTTTCTCTTCCAAAATGTAAATTTCTGTTCTAAAATACAAATTTATGTTTAAATACAAATTTGTGTCAAATATTTATTTTCCCTTCAAAATGTAGAATTTCTGTTCTAAAATACAAATTTATGTTTAAATACAAGTGTCTAATTTTATTTTTCTGTTCGAAATGTAAATTTCTGTTCAAAATACAAATTTATGTCAAATTTTTATTTTCTGTTCAAGAAATATAAATTTCTGTTCAAAAATACAAATTTATGTTAAAAATATAAATTTTCCGTTAAAAATGCAAATAACTGTTTCACAAATTCTAATTTCTGTTAAAATTAAATTTACTGTTTAAAATACAAATTTTTGTTTAAAATACAAATTAATGTCTAAATTTTATTTTATGTTCAAAGTGTAAATTTTCTGTTCAAAATACAAATTTATGTTCGAATTTTATTTTCTGTTCAAAATGTAAATTTCTGTTTCAAAATACCAAATATAGGGTTAAAATTTTTAATTTTCTGTTCCAAAATGTAAATTTCTGTTCAAAAATACAAAATTATTTTTAAAAAAATACAAATCAATGTCAATTTTATTTTTCTGTTCAAAATTTAAATTTCTGTTCTAAAATACAAATTTATGTTAAAATTTAATTTTCCGTTTAAAATGTTAATTTTTGTTCAAAATACAAAATTTGTGTCAAATTTTATTTTACTGTTCAAAATATAAATTATCTGTTTCAAAATACAAATTTATATTATTAAATTTTAATTTTCTGTTTAAGATATTAATTTCTGTTCAAAATACAAATTTATGTTAAAACTTATTTCTGTTCAAAATGTTAATTTCTGTTCAAAATACAAATTTGGGTTAAAATTAATTTTCCGTTCAAACAAATCCCAATTTCTGTTTTAAATACAAATTTATGTTAAAAATTAATTTTCTGTTCAAGAAAATGTAAATTTCTGTTCAAAATACAAATTTATGTTAAAATTTGTTTCTGTTCAGAATGTAAATTTCTGTTCAAAAATACAAATTTATGTTAAAAATTAATTTTCTGTTCAAAATGTAAATATCTGTTCAAAATACAAATTAATGTCCAATTTTATTTTCTGTTCAAAATGTAAATTTCTGTTCAAAATACAAATTTGGGTTAAAATTAATTTTCCGTTCAAAAATGTTAATTTCTGTTCAAAATACAAATTTATGTTAAAACTTTAATTTCTGTTGTTGTTCAAAAATGTTAATTTCTGTTCAAAATACAAATTTGGGTTGAAAATTAAATTTTCCGTTCCAAATGTTAATTTCTGTTTCTAAATACAAATTTATGTTAAATTAATTTTTCTGTTCAAAATGTAAATTTCATTCCAAAATACAAATTTATGTTAAAATTTGTTTCTGTTCGAGAATGTAAATTTCTGTTCAAAATACAAATTTATGTTAAAAAATTAATTTTCTGTTCAAAATGTAAATTTCTGTTCAAAAAACAAATTAATGTCCAATTTTATTTTATGTTCAAAATGTAAATTTCTGTTCAAAATACAAATTTGGGTTGAAATTAATTTTCCGTTCAAGAAATGTTAATTTCTGTTCTAAATACAAATTTATGTTAAAATTCATTTTTCTGTTCAAAATGTAAATTTCTGTTTCAAAATACAAAGTTATGTTAAAAGTGGTTTTCTGTTCGAAATGTAGAATTTATGTTTAAAGTACAAATATTTGTTTAAAAATAAATTAATGTCCAATTTTATTTTCTGTTCAAAATGTAAATTTCTGTTCAAAATACAAATTTATGTTAAAAAATTAATTTTCTGTTCAAAATGTAAATTTCTGTTCAAAATACAAATTTGTGTCAAAATTTTACATTTTCTGTTCAAAACGAAAATTTCTGTTCAAAATACAAATTTATGTTTAAAATACACAAATTAATGTCCAATTTTATTTTCTGTTTCAAAATGTAAATTTCTGTTCAAAATTCAAATTTATGTTAAAATTCCAAATTTTCTGTTCAAAATGTAAATTTCTGTTCAAAATACAAATTTGTGTCAAATTTTTATTTTTCTGTTCAAGCATATAAATTTCTGTTCAAAATACAAATTTATGTTAAAAAATTAATTTTCTGTTCAAAATGTAAAATTTCTGTTCAAAATACAGAATTTATGTTTAAAATACAAATTAATTTCCAATTTTATTTTCTGTTCAAAATGTAAATTTCTGTTCAAAATACAAATTTCTGTTTAAAAT
>JAECWX010000243.1:0-12226 GCA_018151165.1 Drosophila arawakana
ATTTCTGTTTAAAATACAAATTTATGTTAAATTGTACAAAATGTAAATTTCTGTTCAAGAAAAGAAAATACAAATTTATGTCCCAACTTTAATTTTCCGTTTCAAAATGTAAATTTCTGCTAAAAAATGCACAAATTTATGTTAAAAATTAATTTTCTGTTCAAAATGCAGAATTTCTGTTAAAAATACAAATTTATGTCAAATTTAATTTTCTATTCAAAATGTAAGATTTACTGTTCAAAAAATACAATTTATGTTAAATTTTGTTTTCTGTTCAAAACGTAAATTCCTGTTCAAAAATACAATTATATGTTCAAATTTATTTTCTGTTCAAAATGTGAAATTTCTGTTTAAAATACAAATTTATGTCCAAATTTTATTTTCTGTTCAAAATGTAAAATTATGTTCAAGAAATACAAATTTAATGTTAAAATAGTTTTCTGTCCGAAATGTAAATTTCTGGGTTAAAATACAATTTATGTCAACTTTATTTTCGTTTCAAAAATCATAATTTCTGTTTAAAATACAAATTTATGTTAACTTTTAATTTTCTGTTCAAAATGTGAAATTTCTGTTTAAAATACAAATTTATGTTATGAATTTTAATTTTTCTGTTCAAAATGTAAATTTCTGTTCAAAATACAAATTTATGTTAAATTTTATTTTCTGTCTCAAAAATGTAAATTTCTGTTTTAAAATACAAATTTATGTTAAAATTTAATTTTTCTGTTCCAAAATGTAAATTTCTGTTCAAAATATAAATTTATGTTAACTTTAATTTTCCGTTCAAAATGTAAATTTCTGTTCAAAATACAAATTTATGTTAAAATTTTAATTTTCTGTTCAAAATGTAAATTTCTGTTTCAAAAATACAAATTTATGTCAAATTTTATTTTCTGTTCAAAATGTAAATTTCTGTTCAAAATACAAATTTATGTTTAATTTTTATTTTCTGTTCAAAAATCTAAATTTCTGTTTAAAAATACAAATTTATGTTAAAATTTTAATTTTTTGTTCAAAATGTAAATTTCTGTTCAAAATACAAATTTATGTTAAAATTTTAATTTTCTGTTCAAAAATGTAAATTCTGTTCAAAATACAAATTTATGTTCAAATTTTAATTTTCTGTTTCAAAAATGTAAATTTCTGTTAAAAATACAAATTTATGTTAAAATTTTATTTTCTGTTCAAAATGTAATATTTCTGTTCAAAATACAAATTTATGTTAAAATTTTATTTTTCTGTTCAAAATGTAAATTTCTGTTCAAAATACAAATTTATGTTAAAAAGTTTAATTTTCTGTTCAAAATGTAAATTTCTGTTCTAAAATACAAATTTATGTTAAATTTTAATTTTCTGTTCAAAAATGTAAATTTCTGTTCAAAATACAAATTTATGTTAAAATTTTAATTTTCTGTTCAAAATGTAAATTTCTGTTCAAAAATACAAATTTATGTTAAATTTTATTTTCTGTTCAAAATGTAAATTTCTGTTCAAAATACAAATTTATGTTAAAATTTTATTTTCTGTCCAAAATGTAAATTTCTGTTCAAAATACAAATTTATGTTAAATTTTAATTTTCTGTTCAAAATGTAAATTTCTGTTCAAAATACAAATTTATGTTAAAATTTAATTTTCTGTTCAAAATGTAAATTTCTGTTCAAAATACAAATTTATGTTAAATTTTATTTTCTGTTTCAAAATGTAAATTTCTTGTTCAAAATACAAATTTATGTTAAATTTTATTTTCTGTTCAAAATGTAAATTTCTGTTCTAAAATACAAATTTATGTTAAAATTTTAATTTTCTGTTCAAAATGTAAATTTCTGTTCAAAATACAAATTTATGTTAAAAATTTAATTTTCTGTTCAAAATGTAAATTTCTGTTCAAAAAAATACAAATTTATGTTAAAATTTTAATTTTCTGTTCAAAATGTAAATTTCTGTTCAAAATACAAATTTATGTTAAATTTTATTTTCTGTTCAAAATGTAAATTTCTGTTCAAAATACAAATTTATGTTAAAATTTTAATTTTTCTGTTCAAAATGTAAATTTCTGTTTTAAAATACAAATTTATGTTAAAATTTTATTTTCTGTCTCAAAATGTAAATTTCTGTTCAAAATACAAATTTATGTTAAAATTTTAATTTTCTGTTCAAAATGTAAATTTCTGTTCAAAAATACAAATTTATGTTAAAATTTATTTTCTGTTCAAAATGTAAATTTCTGTTCAAAAATACAAATTTATGTTAAAATTTTAATTTTCTGTCCAAAATGTAAATTTCTGTTCAAAATACAAATTTATGTTAAAATTTTATTTTTCTGTTCCAAAATGTAAATTTCTGTTCAAAAATACAAATTTATGTTAAATTTTATTTTCTGTTCAAAATGTAAATTTCTGTTCAAAATACAAATTTATGTTAAATTTTATTTTCTGTTCAAAATGTAAATTTCTGTTTCAAAATACAAATTTATGTTAAATTTAATTTTTCTGTTCAAAATGTAAATTTCTGTTCAAAATACAAATTTATGTTAAAATTTTAATTTTCTGTTCAAAATGTAAATTTCTGTTCAAAATACAAATTTATGTTAAAATTTAATTTTCTGTTCAAAATGTAAATTTCTGTTCAAAATACAAATTTATGTTAAATTTTATTTTCTGTTCAAAATGTAAATTTCTGTTCAAAATACAAATTTATGTTAAAATTTAATTTTCTGTACAAAATGTAAATTTCTGTTCAAAAATACAAATTTATGTTAAAATTTTATTTTTCTGTTCAAAATGTAAATTTCTGTTCTAAAATACAAATTTATGTTAAAATTTAATTTTCTGTTCAAAATGTAAATTTCTGTTCAAAATACAAATTTATGTTAAAATTTTAATTTTCTGTTCAAAATGTAAATTTCTGTTCAAAATACAAATTTATGTTAAAATTTTATTTTCTGTTCAAAATGTAAATTTCTGTTTCAAAATACAAATTTATGTTAAATTTTATTTTCTGTTCAAAATGTAAATTTCTGTTCAAAATACAAATTTATGTTAAATTTTATTTTTCTGTTCAAAAATGTAAATTTCTGTTCAAAAATACAAATTTATGTTAAAATTTTATTTTCTGTCCAAAATGTAAATTTCTGTTCAAAATACAAATTTATGTTAAAATTTTATTTTCTGTTCAAAATGTAAATTTCTGTTCAAAATACAAATTTATGTTAAATTTTAATTTTCTGTTCAAAAATGTAAATTTTCTGTTCAAAATACAAATTTATGTTAAAATTTTAATTTTCTGTTCAAAATGTAAATTTCTGTTCAAAATACAAATTTATGTTAAATTTTATTTTCTGTTCAAAATGTAAATTTCTGTTCAAAATACAAATTTATGTTAAATTTAATTTTCTGTTCAAAATGTAAATTTCTGTTTAAAATACAAATTTATGTTAAATTTTATTTTCTGTTCAAAATGTAAATTTCTGTTCAAAATACAAATTTATGTTAAATTTAATTTTCTGTTCAAAATGTAAATTTCTGTTCAAAATACAAATTTATGTTAAATTTTATTTTCTGTTCAAAATGTTTCATCAAATCAAATTTATTTTCTGTTAAATGTTAATTTTCTGTAAATTTATGTTAAATTTTATTTTTCTGTCCAAAATGTAAATTTCTGTTCAAAATACAAATTTATGTTAAATTTAATTTTCTGTTCAAAATGTAAATTTCTGTTCAAAATACAAATTTATGTTAAATTTTATTTTCTGTTCAAAATGTAAATTTCTGTTCAAAATACAAATTTATGTTAAATTTAATTTTCTGTTCCAAAATGTAAATTTCTGTTCAAAATACAAATTTATGTTAAATTTTATTTTTCTGTTCAAATTTTGTTTAAAATGAATTTATGTAATTTATTTTTCAAAATACAAATTTATGTTAAATTTAATTTTTCTGTCCAAAATGTAAATTTCTGTTCAAAATACAAATTTATGTTAAATTTTATTTTCTGTCCAAAATGTAAATTTCTGTTCAAAATACAAATTTATGTTAAATTTTATTTTCTGTTCAAAATGTAAATTTCTGTTCAAAATACAAATTTATGTTAAATTTTATTTTTCAAATGTAAATTTCTGTTCAAAATGTAAATTTCTGTTCAAATACAAATTTATGTTAAATTTTATTTTCTGTTCAAAATGTAAATTTCTGTTCAAAATACAAATTTATGTTAAATTTTATTTTCTGTTCAAAATGTAAATTTCTGTTCAAAATACAAATTTATGTTAAATTTTATTTTCTGTTCAAAATGTAAATTTCTGTTCAAAATACAAATTTATGTTAAATTTTATTTTCTGTCCAAAATGTAAATTTCTGTTCAAAATACAAATTTATGTTAAATTTAATTTTCTGTTCAAAATGTAAATTTCTGTTAAAAATACAAATTTATGTTAAATTTAATTTTCTGTTCAAAATGTAAATTTCTGTTCAAAATACAAATTTATGTTGTTAATTTTTATTTTCTGTTAAAATGTAAATTTCTGTTCAAAATACAAATTTATGTTAAATTTTATTTTTCTGTCCAAAATGTAAATTTCTGTTTCAAAATACAAATTTATGTTAAATTTTATTTTCTGTTCCAAAATGTAAATTTCTGTTCAAATTTAATATTTTTCTGTCCAAAATGTAAATTTCTGTTTAAAATACAAATTTATGTTAAATTTTATTTTCTGTTCAAAATGTAAATTTCTGTTCAAAATACAAATTTATGTTAAATTTAATTTTCTGTACAAAATGTAAATTTCTGTTCAAAATACAAATTTATGTTAAATTTTATTTTCTGTTCAAAATGTAAATTTCTGTTCTAAAATACAAATTTATGTTAAATTTTATTTTCTGTTCAAAATGTAAATTTCTGTTCAAAATACAAATTTATGTTAAATTTAATTTTCTGTTCAAAATGTAAATTTCTGTTCAAAATACAAATTTATGTTAAATTTAATTTTCTGTACAAAATGTAAATTTCTGTTCAAAATACAAATTTATGTTAAATTTTATTTTCTGTTCAAAATGTAAATTTCTGTTTCAAAATACAAATTTATGTTAAATTTTATTAATTTTCTTTCTAAAATGTAAATTTCTGTTCAAAATACAAATTTATGTTAAATTTTATTTTCTGTTCAAAATGTAAATTTCTGTTCAAAATACAAATTTATGTTAAATTTAATTTTCTGTTATTTTTGTTCCAAAATGTAAATTTCTGTTCATTAAAAATACAAATTTATGTTAAATTTAATTTTCTGTCAAAATGTATTTTACAAATTTATGTTAAATTTTATTTTCTGTTCAAAATGTAAATTTCTGTTCAAAATACAAATTTATGTTAAATTTATTTTATTTTCTGTTCAAAATGTAAATTTCTGTTCAAAATACAAATTTATGTTAAATTTTATTTTCTGTTCAAAATGTAAATTTCTGTTCAAAATACAAATTTATGTTAAATTTAATTTTCTGTCCAAAATGTAAATTTCTGTTCAAAATACAAATTTATGTTAAATTTTATTTTCTGTTCAAAATGTAAATTTCTGTTCAAAATACAAATTTATGTTAAATTTTTCTGTTCAAAATGTAAATTTCTGTTCAAAAATACAAATTTATGTTAAATTTTATTTTCTGTTCAAAATGTAAATTTCTGTTCAAAATACAAATTTATGTTAAATTTAATTTTCTGTTCAAAATGTAAATTTCTGTTCAAAATACAAATTTATGTCAAATTTTATTTTCTGTTCAAAATGTAAATTTCTGTTCAAAATACAAATTTATGTTAAATTTTAATTTTCTGTTCAAAATGTAAATTTCTGTTCAAAATACAAATTTATGTTAATATTTTATTTTCTGTTCAAAATGTAAATTTCTGTTTAAAATACAAATTTATGTTAAATTTTATTTTCTGTTCAAAATGTAATAAATTTCTGTTCAAAATACAAATTTATGTTAAATTTAAATTTTATTTTCTGTTCAAAATGTAAATTTCTGTTCAAAATACAAATTTATGTTAAATTTAATTTTCTGTTCAAAATGTAAATTTCTGTTCAAAATACAAATTTATGTTAAATTTTATTTTCTGTTCAAAATGTAAATTTCTGTTCAAAATACAAATTTATGTTAAATTTTATTTTCTGTTCAAAATGTAAATTTCTGTTCAAAATACAAATTTATGTTAAATTTTATTTTCTGTTCAAAATGTAAATTTCTGTTCAAAATACAAATTTATGTTAAATTTTATTTTCTGTTCAAAATGTAAATTTCTGTTCAAAATACAAATTTATGTTAAATTTAATTTTCTGTTCAAAATGTAAATTTCTGTTCAAAATACAAATTTATGTTAAATTTTATTTTCTGTTCAAAATGTAAATTTCTGTTCAAAATACAAATTTATGTTAAATTTTATTTTCTGTTCAAAATGTAAATTTCTGTTCAAAATACAAATTTATGTTAAAATTTAATTTTCTGTCCAAAATGTAAATTTCTGTTCAAAATACAAATTTATGTTAAATTTAATTTTCTGTTCAAAATGTAAATTTCTGTTCAAAATACAAATTTATGTTAAATTTTATTTTCTGTTCAAAATGTAAATTTCTGTTAAAAATACAAATTTATGTTAAATTTAATTTTCTGTTCAAAATGTAAATTTCTGTTCAAAATACAAATTTATGTTAAATTTTATTTTCTGTTCAAAATGTAAATTTCTGTTCAAAATACAAATTTATGTTAAATTTAATTTTCTGTCCAAAATGTAAATTTCTGTTCAAAATACAAATTTATGTTAAATTTAATTTTCTGTTCAAAATGTAAATTTCTGTTCAAAATACAAATTTATGTTAAATTTTATTTTCTGTTCAAAATGTAAATTTCTGTTTAAAATACAAATTTATGTTAAATTTTATTTTCTGTTCAAAATGTAAATTTCTGTTCAAAATACAAATTTATGTTAAATTTTATTTTCTGTCCAAAATGTAAATTTCTGTTCAAAATACAAATTTATGTTAAATTTTATTTTCTGTTCAAAATGTAAATTTCTGTTAAAAATACAAATTTATGTTAAATTTTATTTTCTGTTCAAAATGTAAATTTCTGTTCAAAATACAAATTTATGTTAAATTTTATTTTCTGTTCAAAATGTAAATTTCTGTTCAAAATACAAATTTATGTTAAATTTTATTTTCTGTTCAAAATGTAAATTTCTGTTCAAAATACAAATTTATGTTAAATTTTATTTTCTGTTCAAAATGTAAATTTCTGTTTAAAATACAAATTTATGTTAAATTTTATTTTCTGTTCAAAATGTAAATTTCTGTTCAAAATACAAATTTATGTTAAATTTATTTTCTGTTCAAAATGTAAATTTCTGTTCAAAATACAAATTTATGTTAAATTTTATTTTCTGTTCAAAATGTAAATTTCTGTTCAAAATACAAATTTATGTTAAATTTTATTTTCTGTTCAAAATGTAAATTTCTGTTCAAAATACAAATTTATGTTAAATTTTATTTTCTGTTCAAAATGTAAATTTCTGTTCAAAATACAAATTTATGTTAAATTTAATTTTCTGTTCAAAATGTAAATTTCTGTTCAAAATACAAATTTATGTTAAATTTTATTTTCTGTTCAAAATGTAAATTTCTGTTCAAAATACAAATTTATGTTAAATTTAATTTTCTGTTCAAAATGTAAATTTCTGTTCAAAATACAAATTTATGTTAAATTTTAATTTTCTGTTCAAAATGTAAATTTCTGTTCAAAATACAAATTTATGTTAAATTTTATTTTCTGTTCAAAATGTAAATTTCTGTTCAAAATACAAATTTATGTTAAATTTTATTTTCTGTTCAAAATGTAAATTTCTGTTCAAAATACAAATTTATGTTAAATTTTATTTTCTGTTCAAAATGTAAATTTCTGTTCAAAATACAAATTTATGTTAAATTTTATTTTCTGTTCAAAATGTAAATTTCTGTTCAAAATACAAATTTATGTTAAATTTTAATTTTCTGTTCAAAATGTAAATTTCTGTTCAAAATACAAATTTATGTTAAATTTTAATTTTCTGTTCAAAATGTAAATTTCTGTTCAAAATACAAATTTATGTTAAATTAATTTCTTCTGTTTTCTGTCAAATTTTGTTAATTTTCTGTTCAAAATGTAAATTTCTGTTCAAAATACAAATTTATGTTAAATTTAATTTTCTGTTCAAAATGTAAATTTCTGTTCAAAATACAAATTTATGTTAAATTTTATTTTCTGTTCAAAATGTAAATTTCTGTTCAAAATACAAATTTATTTCAAATTTATCTGTTAAATAAATTTATTTTATTTTCTGTTCAAAATGTAAATTTCTGTTCAAAATACAAATTTATGTTAAATTTAATTTTCTGTTCAAAATGTAAATTTCTGTTCAAAATACAAATTTATGTTAAATTTTATTTTCTGTTCAAAATGTAAATTTCTGTTCAAAATACAAATTTATGTTAATATTTTATTTTCTGTTCAAAATGTAAATTTCTGTTCAAAATACAAATTTATGTTAAATTTTATTTTCTGTTCAAAATGTAAATTTCTGTTCAAAATACAAATTTATGTTAAATTTAATTTTCTGTTCAAAATGTAAATTTCTGTTCAAAATACAAATTTATGTTAAATTTTATTTTCTGTTCAAAATGTAAATTTCTGTTTAAAATACAAATTTATGTTAATTTTTATTTTCTGTTCAAAATGTAAATTTCTGTTAAAAATACAAATTTATGTTAAATTTAATTTTCTGTTCAAAATGTAAATTTCTGTTCAAAATACAAATTTATGTTAAATTTTATTTTCTGTTCAAAATGTAAATTTCTGTTCAAAATACAAATTTATGTTAAATTTTATTTTCTGTTCAAAATGTAAATTTCTGTTCAAAATACAAATTTATGTTAAATTTAATTTTCTGTCCAAAATGTAAATTTCTGTTCAAAATACAAATTTATGTTAAATTTTATTTTCTGTCCAAAATGTAAATTTCTGTTCAAAATACAAATTTATGTTAAATTTTATTTTCTGTTCAAAATGTAAATTTCTGTTCAAAATACAAATTTATGTTAAATTTAATTTTCTGTTCAAAATGTAAATTTCTGTTCAAAATACAAATTTATGTTAAATTTTATTTTCTGTTCAAAATGTAAATTTCTGTTCAAAATACAAATTTATGTTAAATTTAATTTTCTGTCCAAAATGTAAATTTCTGTTCAAAATACAAATTTATGTTAAATTTTATTTTCTGTTCAAAATGTAAATTTCTGTTCAAAATACAAATTTATGTTAAATTTTATTTTCTGTCCAAAATGTAAATTTCTGTTCAAAATACAAATTTATGTTAAATTTAATTTTCTGTTCAAAATGTAAATTTCTGTTCAAAATACAAATTTATGTTAAATTTTATTTTCTGTTCAAAATGTAAATTTCTGTTCAAAATACAAATTTATGTTAAATTTTATTTTCTGTTCAAAATGTAAATTTCCGTTCAAAATACATATTTATGTTAAATTTTATTTTCTGTCCAAAATGTAAATTTCTATTCAAAATACAAATTTATGTTAAATTTAATATTCTGTGCAAAATGTAATTTTCTGTTCAAAATACAAATTTATGTTAAATTTAATTTTCTGTTCAAAATGTAAATTTCTGTTCAAAATACAAATTTATGTTAAATTTTATTTTCTGTTCAAAATGTAAATTTCTGTTTAAAATACAAATTTTTGTTAAATTTAATTTTCTGTTCAAAATGTAATTTTCTGTTCAAAGTACAAATTTATGTTAAATTTTATTTTCTGTTCAAAATGTAAATTTCTTTTAATAATACAAATTTATGTTCAATCTTATTTTCTGTTCAAAATGTAAATTTCTGTTCAAAATACAAATTTATGTTAAATTTAATTTTCCGTTCAAAATGTAAATTTTTTTTCAAAATACAAATTTATGTTAAAATTAATTTTCTGTTCAAAATGTAAATTTCTGTTCAAAATACAAATTTATGTCAAATTTAATTTTCTGTTCAAAATGTAAATTTCTGTTCAAAATACAAATTTTTGTCAAATTTTATTTTCGTTCAAAATGTAAATTTCTGTTTCAAAATACAAATTTATGTTAAATTTTTATTTTCTGTTCAAAATATAAATTTCCGTTCAAAATACAAATTTATGTTAAATTTTAATTTTCTGTTTAAAATGTAAATTTCTTTTTAAAAATACAAATTTATGTTAAAATTTAGTTGCTATTCAAAATGTAAATTTCTGTTCAAAATACAAATTTATATTAAATTTTAATTTTCAGTACAAAATGTAAATTTCTGTTTAAAATACCAAATTTATGTCAAATTTTATTTTCTGTTCAAAATGTAAATTTCTGTTTCAAAATACAAATTTATGTTAACATTAATTTTCTGTTCAAAATGTAAATTTCTGTTCAGAATACAAATTTATGTTAAAATTTATTTTTCTGTTTAAAATGTTAATTCCTGTTTTCAAAATACAAATTTATGTCAACTTTTTATTTTGTGTCCAAAATGTAAATTTCTGTTTAAAATACAAATTATATTAAATTTAATATTCAGTAAAAAATTATATTAAAATTTAATTTCAGTTCTAAATGTAAATTTCTATTTAAAATACAAATTTATGTCAAATTTTTATTTTCTGTTCAAAATTGTAAATTTCTGTTCAAGCTCCAAATTTATGTTAAAATTAATTTTCTGTCCGAAATGTAAATTTCTGTTTAAAATACAAATTTATGTCCAGCTTTTAATTTTTCCGTTCAAAAATGTAAATTTCTGTTCAAAATACAAATTTATATTACATTTTATTTTCTGTCCAAAATGTAAATTTCTGTTAAAAATACAAATTTATATTAAATTTTATTTTCTGTATAAAAATGTAAATTTCTGTTTAAAATACAAATTTATGTTAAAAATTTATTTTCTGTTCAAAATGTAAATTTCTGTTCAAAATACAAATTTATGTTAAAATTAATTTTCTGTTCAAAATGTAAATTTCTGAATTTCAAAATACAAATTTATATTACATTTATTTTCTATTAAAAATGTAAATTTCTGTTCAAAATACTGTTATGTTATTTTTAATTTTTCAATCCTAAATCTTGCAAGTATCTGTTTAAAAAATACAAATTTATGTTAAATTTTATTTTCTGTATAAAATGTTAATTTCTGTTTAAAATTGAAATTTATGTTAAAATTAATTTTTCTGTTCAAAATGTAAATTTCTGTTTCAAAATGCAAATTTCTGTTCAAAATGCAAATTTATGTTAAAAATTAATTTTCTGTTCAAAAATGTAAATTTCTGTTTAAAATAAAAATTTATGTTAAAATTAATTTTCAGTGCAAAATGTAAATTTCTGTTCAAAATACAAATTTATGTCAACTTTAATTTTCCGTTCAAAATGTAAATTTCTGTTAAAAATGCAAATTTATGTTAAAATTAATTTTCTGTTCAAAATGTAAATTTCTGTTCAAAATACAAATTTATGTCAAATTTAATTTTCTGTTCAAAATGTAAAATTCTGTTCAAAATACAAATTTTTGTCAAATTTAATTTTCTGTTCAAAATGTAAATTTCTGTTCAAAATACAAATTTATGTTAAATTTTATTTTCTGTTCAAATGTAAATTACTGTTCAAAATACAAATTTATGTTAAAAATTTATTTTTCTGTTCAAAATGTAAATTTCTTTTCAAAAATACAAATTGATGTTAAAGTTAGTTGTCTGTTCAAAATGTAGAATTTCTGTTCAAGAGCAAATTTATGTTAAATTTTATTTTCTGTTCAAAATGTAAATTTCTGTTCAAAATACAAATTTATGTCAAATTTTTATTTTCTGTTCAAGAAATGTAAATTTCTGTTCAAAAATACAAATTTATGTTCAAAAATTAATTTTCTTGATTAAAAATGTGAAATTTCTGTTCAAAAATACAAATTTATATTAAAAGTACATTTTCTGTTCTAAATGTAAATTTCTGTTTAAAATACAAATTTATGTCAGCTTTTATTTTCTGTGTCTAAAATGTAAATTTCTGTTAAAAATACAAATTTATGTTAAATTTAATTTTCTGTGTCAAAATGTAAATTTCTGTTTTAAAAATACAAATTTATGTTAGAATTTAATTTTTCTGTTCAAAGTGTAAATTCCTGTTAAAAATA
>JAECWX010000245.1:0-10874 GCA_018151165.1 Drosophila arawakana
AAATACAAATGTTGTTAAATTTACATTTTCTGTTCATAATGTTAATTTCTTTTCAAAATACAAATTTATGTTAGAATTTTGTTTTTCTGTCAATATCTTGAGATTTCTGTTCAAAATACAAATTTATGTTGAAATTTATTTTCTGTTCAAAATGTAATTTTCTGCTCAAAATACAAATTTATGTTAAAATTTATATTCTGTTCAAAATGTAAATTTCTACTCAAAATACAAATTTATGTTAAATTTTATTTTCTGTTCAAAATGTAAATTTCTGTTCAAAATACAAATTTATGTTAAATATTATTTTTTGTTCAAAATGTAAATTTTTGTTTAAATAACAAACTTATGTTAAATTTTATTTTCTGTCCAAAATGTAAATTTCTGTTCAAAATACAAATTTATGTTAAGTTTTATTTCTGTTCATAATGATAATTTTCTGTTCAAAATACAAATTTATGTTAAATTTTTATTTTCTGTTCATAATGATAATTTCTGTTCCAAAATACAAATTAAGGTTAAATTTTATTTTCTGTTCAAAATGTAAATTTCTTGTTAAAATACAAATTTATGTTAAAATTTATTTTCTGTTCAAAAATGGAATTTTCTGCTCAAAATACAAATTTAGGTTTCATTTTATTTTCTGTTCAAAATTTAAATTTCTTTCAAAATACAAATTTTATGTTAAAAATTTATTTTCTGTTCGAAATGTAAATTTCTGTTAAAAATAAAAATTTATGTTAAATTTTAATTTTTTGTTCAAAATGTAAATTTCTGTTCAAAATACAAATTTATGTTAAATTTTATTTTCTGTCCAAAATGTAAATTTCTGTTTAAAATACAAATTTATGTTAAATTTATTTTCTGTTCAAAATGTAAATTTCTGTTCAAAATACAAATTTATGTTAAATTTTATTTTCTGTTCAAAATGTAAATTTCTGCTCAAAATAAAAATTTATGTTAAATTTTATTTTCTGTTCAAAATGTAAATTTCTGTTCAAAATACAAATTTATGTTAAATTTTTTTTTTTGTTCAAAATGTCCAAATTTCTGTTTAAAATACAAATTTATGTTAAATTTTATTTTCTGTTCAAAATGTAAATTTCTGTTCAAAATACAAATTTATGTTAAATTTATTTTCTGTTCAAAATGAAAATTTCTGTTCAAAATACAAATTTATGTTAAATTTTATTTTCTGTTCCAAATGTAAATTTCTTTTCGAAATACAAATTTATGTTAAATTTTATTTTCTGTTCAAAATGTAAATTTCTGTTCAAAATACAAATTTATGTTAAATTTTATTTTCTGTTCAAAAATGTAAATTTCTGTTCAAAATACAAATTTATGTTAAATTTTATTTTCTGTTCAAAATGTAAATTTCTGTTCAAAATACAAATATATGTTAAATTTTATTTTCTGTTCAAAATGTAAATTTCTGTTCAAAATACAAATTTATGTTAATTTTTATTTTCTGTTCAAAATGTAAATTTCTGTTTAAAATACAAATTTATGTTAAATTTAATTTTCTGTTCAAAATGTAAATTTCTGTTCAAAATACAAATTTATGTTAAATTTTATTTTCTGTCCAAAATGTAAATTTCTGTTCAAAAATACAAATTTATGTTAAATTTAATTTTCTGTCCAAAATGTAAATTTCTGTTCAAAATACAAATTTATGTTAAATTTTATTTTCTGTTCAAAATGTAAATTTCTGTTCAAAATACAAATTTATGTTAAATTTTATTTTCTGTTCAAAATGTAAATTTCTGTTCAAAATACAAATTTATGTTTAAATTTTATTTTCTGTTCAAAATGTAAATTTCTGTTCAAAATACAAATTTATGTTAAATTTTATTTTCTGTTCAAAATGTAAATTTCTGTTCAAAATACAAATTTATGTTAAATTTTATTTTCTGTTCAAAATGTAAATTTCTGTTCAAAATACAAATTTATGTTAAATTTTATTTTCTGTTCAAAATGTAAATTTCTGTTCAAAATACAAATTTATGTTAAATTTAATTTTCTGTCCAAAATGTAAATTTCTGTTCAAAATACAAATTTATGTTAAATTTTATTTTCTGTTCAAAATGTAAATTTCTGTTCAAAATACAAATTTATGTTAAATTTAATTTTCTGTTCAAAATGTAAATTTCTGTTCAAAATACAAATTTATGTTAAATTTAATTTTCTGTTCAAAATGTAAATTTCTGTTCAAAATACAAATTTATGTTAAATTTTATTTTCTGTTCAAAATGTAAATTTCTGTTCAAAATACAAATTTATGTTAAATTTTATTTTCTGTTCAAAATGTAAATTTCTGTTCAAAATACAAATTTATGTTAAATTTTATTTTCTGTTCAAAATGTAAATTTCTGTTCAAAATACAAAATTTATGTTAAATTTTAATTTTCTGTTCAAAATGTAAATTTCTGTTCAAAATACAAATTTATGTTAAATTTTATTTTCTGTTCAAAATGTAAATTTCTGTTCAAAATACAAATTTATGTTAAATTTTATTTTCTGTCCAAAATGTAAATTTCTTTTCAAAATACAAATTTATGTTAAATTTTATTTTCTGTTCAAAATGTAAATTTCTGTTTCAAAATACAAATTTATGTTAAATTTTATTTTCTGTTCAAAATGTAAATTTCTGTTCAAAATACAAATTTATGTTAAATTTTAATTTTCTGTTCAAAATGTAAATTTCTGTTCAAAATACAAATTTATGTTAAATTTTATTTTCTGTTCAAAATGTAAATTTCTGTTCAAAATACAAATTTATGTTAAATTTAATTTTCTGTTCAAAATGTAAATTTCTGTTCAAAATACAAATTTATGTTAAATTTTATTTTCTGTTCAAAATGTAAATTTCTGTTCAAAATACAAATTTATGTTAAATTTAATTTTCTGTTCAAAATGTAAATTTCTGTTCAAAATACAAATTTATGTTAAATTTTATTTTCTGTTCAAAATGTAAATTTCTGTTCAAAATACAAATTTATGTTAAATTTTATTTTCTGTTCAAAATGTAAATTTCTGTTCAAAATACAAATTTATGTTAAATTTAATTTTCTGTTCAAAATGTAAATTTCTGTTCAAAATACAAATTTATGTTAAATTTTATTTTCTGTTCAAAATGTAAATTTCTGTTCAAAATACAAATTTATGTTAAATTTTATTTTCTGTTCAAAATGTAAATTTCTGTTCAAAATACAAATTTATGTTAAATTTTATTTTCTGTTCAAAATGTAAATTTCTGTTCAAAATACAAATTTATGTTAAATTTAATTTTCTGTTCAAAATGTAAATTTCTGTTCAAAATACAAATTTATGTTAAATTTAATTTTCTGTCCAAAATGTAAATTTCTGTTCAAAATACAAATTTATGTTAAATTTTATTTTCTGTTCAAAATGTAAATTTCTGTTCAAAATACAAATTTATGTTAAATTTTATTTTCTGTTCAAAATGTAAATTTCTGTTCAAAATACAAATTTATGTTAAATTTTATTTTCTGTTCAAAATGTAAATTTCTGTTCAAAATACAAATTTATGTTAAATTTTATTTTCTGTTCAAAATGTAAATTTCTGTTCAAAATACAAATTTATGTTAAATTTAATTTTCTGTTCAAAATGTAAATTTCTGTTCAAAATACAAATTTATGTTAAATTTAATTTTCTGTTCAAAATGTAAATTTCTGTTCAAAATACAAATTTATGTTAAATTTAATTTTCTGTCAAAATGTAAATTTTCTCAAAATGTAAATTTCTGTTCAAAATACAAATTTATGTTAAATTTTATTTTCTGTTCAAAATGTAAATTTCTGTTCAAAATACAAATTTATGTTAAATTTTATTTTCTGTTCAAAATGTAAATTTCTGTTCAAAATACAAATTTATGTTAAATTTAATTTTCTGTTCAAAATGTAAATTTCTGTTCAAAATACAAATTTATGTTAAATTTAATTTTCTGTTCAAAATGTAAATTTCTGTTCAAAATACAAATTTATGTTAAATTTTATTTTCTGTTCAAAATGTAAATTTCTGTTCAAAATACAAATTTATGTTAAATTTTTTATGTTCAAAATGTAAATTTCTGTTCAAATAAAATACAAATTTATGTTAAATTTTATTTTCTGTTCAAAATGTAAATTTCTGTTCAAAATACAAATTTATGTTAAATTTAATTTTCTGTCAAAATGTAAATTTCTGTTCAAAAATAAAAATTTATTTAAATTTAATTTTCTGTTCAAAATGTAAATTTCTGTTCAAAATACAAATTTATGTTAAATTTAATTTTCTGTTCAAAATGTAAATTTCTGTTCAAAATACAAATTTATGTTACAATTTTATTTTCTTGTTCAAAATGTAAATTTCTGTTCAAAATACAAATTTATGTTAAATTTAATTTTCTGTTCAAAATGTAAATTTTCTGTTCAAAATACAAATTTATGTTAAAATTTTATTTTCTGTTCAAAATGTAAATTTCTGTTCAAAATACAAATTTATGTTAAATTTAATTTTCTGTTCAAAATGTAAATTTCTGTTCAAAATACAAATTTATGTTAAATTTTATTTTCTGTTCAAAATGTAAATTTCTGTTCAAAATACAAATTTATGTTATTTAATTTTCTGTTCAAAATGTAAATTTCTGTTCAAAATACAAATTTATGTTAAATTTTATTTTCTGTTCAAAATGTAAATTTCTGTTCAAAATACAAATTTATGTTAAATTTTATTTTCTGTTCAAAATGTAAATTTCTGTTCAAAATACAAATTTATGTTAAATTTAATTTTCTGTTCAAAATGTAAATTTCTGTTCAAAATACAAATTTATGTTAAATTTTATTTTCTGTTCAAAATGTAAATTTCTGTTCAAAATACAAATTTATGTTAAATTTAATTTTCTGTTCAAAATGTAAATTTCTGTTCAAAATACAAATTTATGTTAAATTTTATTTTCTGTTCAAAATGTAAATTTCTGTTCAAAATACAAATTTATGTTAAATTTTATTTTTTTCTGTTCAAAATGTAAATTTCTGTTCAAAATACAAATTTATGTTAAATTTAATTTTCTGTTCAAAATGTAAATTTCTGTTCAAAATACAAATTTATGTTAAAATTTAATTTTCTGTTCAAAATGTATTTCTGTTCAATGTTAAATTTTATTTTCTGTTCAAAATGTAAATTTCTGTTCAAAATACAAATTTATGTTAAATTTAATTTTCTGTTCAAAATGTAAATTTCTGTTCAAAATACAAATTTATGTTAAATTTTATTTTCTGTTCAAAATGTAAATTTCTGTTCAAAATACAAATTTATGTTAAATTTTATTTTCTGTTCAAAATGTAAATTTCTGTTCAAAATACAAATTTATGTTAAATTTTAATTTTCTGTTCAAAATGTTTAAATTTCTGTTCAAAATACAAATTTATGTTAAATTTTATTTTCTGTTCAAAATGTAAATTCCTTGTTCAAAATACAAATTTATGTTAAATTTAATTTTCTGTCCAAAATGTAAATTTCTGTTCAAAATACAAATTTATGTTAAATTTTATTTTCTGTCTCAAAATGTAAATTTCTGTTCAAAATACAAATTTATGTTAAATTTAATTTTCTGTTCAAAATGTAAATTTCTGTTTAAAATACAAATTTATGTTAAATTTTATTTTCTGTTCAAAATGTAAATTTCTGTTCAAAATACAAATTTATGTTAAAATTAATTTTCTGTCCAAAATGTAAATTTCTGTTCAAAATACAAATTTATGTTAAATTTAATTTTCTGTTCAAAATGTAAATTTCTTGTTCAAAATACAAATTTATGTTAAATTTTATTTTCTGTTCAAAATGTAAATTTCTGTTCAAAATACAAATTTATGTTAAATTTTATTTTCTGTTCAAAATGTAAATTTCTGTTCAAAATACAAATTTATGTTAAATTTTATTTTCTGTCTAAAATGTAAATTTCTGTTAAAAATACAAATTTTTGTTAAATTTAATTTTCATGTACAAAATGTAAATTTCTGTTTAAAATACAAATTTATGTTAAATTTTATTTTCTGTTCAAAATGTTTCTGTTCAAAATACAAATTTATGTTAAATTTTATTTTCTGTTCAAAATGTAAATTTCTGTTCAAAATACAAATTTATGTTAAATATTCAAATTATGTAAATTTTTAAATACAAATTTATTAAAATGTTAATTTTCTGTTCAAAATGTAAATTTCTGTTCAAAAATACAAATTTATGTTAAATTTTATTTTCTGTTCAAAATGTAAATTTCTGTTCAAAATACAAATTTATGTTAAATTTTATTTTCTGTTCAAAATGTAAATTTCTGTTCAAAATACAAATTTATGTTAAATTTTATTTTCTGTTCAAAATGTAAATTTCTGTTCAAAAATACAAATTTATGTTAAATTTTATTTTCTGTTCAAAATGTAAATTTCTGTTTCAAAATACAAATTTATGTTAAAATTTATTTTTCTGTTCAAAATGTAAATTTCTGTTCAAAAATACAAATTTATGTTAAATTTTATTTTCTGTTCAAAATGTAAATTTCTGTTCAAAATACAAATTTATGTTAAATTTTATTTTCTGTTCAAAATGTAAATTTCTGTTCAAAATACAAATTTATGTTAAATTTTATTTTCTGTTCAAAATGTAAATTTCTGTTCAAAATACAAATTTATGTTAAAATTTTAATTTTCTGTTCAAAATGTAAATTTCTGTTCAAAATACAAATTTATGTTAAATTTTATTTTCTGTTCAAAATGTAAATTTCTGTTTCAAAATACAAATTTATGTTAAATTTTATTTTCTGTTCAAAATGTAAATTTCTGTTCAAAATACAAATTTATGTTAAATTTTAATTTTCTGTTCAAAATGTAAATTTCTGTTCAAAATACAAATTTATGTTAAATTTTATTTTCTGTTCAAAATGTAAATTTCTGTTCAAAAATACAAATTTATGTTAAATTTTAATTTTCTGTTCAAAATGTAAATTTCTGTTCAAAAATACAAATTTATGTTAAATTTTATTTTTCTGTTCAAAATGTAAATTTCTGTTCAAAATACAAATTTATGTTAAATTTTATTTTTCTGTTCAAAATGTAAATTTCTGTTAAAATACAAATTTATGTTAAATTTTATTTTCTGTTCAAAATGTAAATTTCTGTTCAAAAATACAAATTTATGTTAAATTTTATTTTCTGTTCAAAATGTAAATTTCTGTTCAAAATACAAATTTATGTTAAATTTTATTTTCTGTTCAAAATGTAAATTTCTGTTCAAAATACAAATTTATGTTAAATTTTAATTTTCTGTTCAAAATGTAAATTTCTGTTCTAAAATACAAATTTATGTTAAATTTTAATTTTCTGTTCAAAATGTAAATTTCTGTTCAAAATACAAATTTATGTTAAAATTTTATTTTTCTGTTCAAAATGTAAATTTCTGTTCAAAATACAAATTTATGTTAAAATTTTAATTTTCTGTTCCAAAATGTAAATTTCTGTTCAAAATACAAATTTATGTTAAATTTTAATTTTTCTGTTCAAAATGTAAATTTCTGTTCAAAATACAAATTTATGTTAAAATTTAATTTTCTGTTCAAAATGTAAATTTCTGTTCAAAATACAAATTTATGTTAAAATTTTAATTTTCTGTCCAAAATGTAAATTTCTGTTCAAAATACAAATTTATGTTAAATTTTATTTTCTGTTCAAAATGTAAATTTCTGTTCTAAAATACAAATTTATGTTAAAATTTTATTTTCTGTCCAAAATGTAAATTTCTGTTCAAAATACAAATTTATGTTAAAATTTTAATTTTCTGTTCAAAATGTAAATTTCTGTTTAAAATACAAATTTATGTTAAATTTTAATTTTCTGTTCAAAATGTAAATTTCTGTTCAAAAATACAAATTTATGTTAAATTTTATTTTCTGTTCAAAATGTAAATTTCTGTTCAAAATACAAATTTATGTTAAATTTTAATTTTCTGTTCAAAATGTAAATTTCTGTTCAAAATACAAATTTATGTTAAAATTTTATTTTTCTGTTCAAAATGTAAATTTCTGTTCAAAATACAAATTTATGTTAAATTTTAATTTTCTGTCCAAAATGTAAATTTCTGTTCAAAATACAAATTTATGTTAAATTTTATTTTCTGTTCAAAATGTAAATTTCTGTTCAAAATACAAATTTATGTTAAATTTTAATTTTCTGTTCAAAATGTAAATTTCTGTTTCAAAATACAAATTTATGTTAAAATTTTAATTTTCTGTTCAAAATGTAAATTTCTGTTTCAAAATACAAATTTATGTTAAATTTTATTTTCTGTTCAAAAATGTAAATTTCTGTTCAAAATACAAATTTATGTTAAAATTTTAATTTTCTGTTCAAAATGTAAATTTCTGTTCAAAATACAAATTTATGTTAAATTTTATTTTTCTGTCCAAAATGTAAATTTCTGTTCAAAAATACAAATTTATGTTAAATTTTATTTTCTGTTCAAAATGTAAATTTCTGTTCAAAATACAAATTTATGTTAAATTTTAATTTTCTGTTCAAAATGTAAATTTCTGTTCAAAAATACAAATTTATGTTAAAATTTAATTTTCTGTTCAAAATGTAAATTTCTGTTCAAAATACAAATTTATGTTAAAATTTTAATTTTCTGTCCAAAATGTAAATTTCTGTTCAAAAATACAAATTTATGTTAAATTTTATTTTCTGTTCAAAATGTAAATTTCTGTTCAAAATACAAATTTATGTTAAATTTTAATTTTCTGTTCAAAATGTAAATTTCTGTTCAAAATACAAATTTATGTTAAATTTTAATTTTCTGTTCAAAATGTAAATTTCTGTTCAAAATACAAATTTATGTTAAAATTTTAATTTTCTGTTCAAAATGTAAATTTCTGTTCAAAATACAAATTTATGTTAAATTTTATTTTCTGTTCAAAATGTAAATTTCTGTTCAAAATACAAATTTATGTTAAATTTTATTTTCTGTTCAAAATGTAAATTTCTGTTCAAAATACAAATTTATGTTAAAATTTAATTTTCTGTTCAAAATGTAAATTTCTGTTCAAAATACAAATTTATGTTAAATTTTATTTTCTGTTCAAAATGTAAATTTCTGTTCAAAAATACAAATTTATGTTAAATTTTATTTTTCTGTTCAAAAATGTAAATTTCTGTTCAAAAATACAAATTTATGTTAAAATTTTATTTTCTGTTCAAAATGTAAATTTCTGTTCAAAATACAAATTTATGTTAAATTTTAATTTTCTGTCCAAAATGTAAATTTCTGTTTCAAAATACAAATTTATGTTAAATTTTATTTTCAGTTCAAAATGTAAATTTCTGTTCAAAATACAAATTTATGTTAAATTTTAATTTTCAGTTCAAAATGTAAATTTCTGTTCAAAAATACAAATTTATGTTAAATTTTATTTTCTGTTCAAAATGTAAATTTCTGTTCAAAATACAAATTTATGTTAAAATTTAATTTTCTGTTCAAAATGTAAATTTCTGTTCAAAATACAAATTTATGTTAAAATTTTAATTTTCTGTTCAAAATGTAAATTTCTGTTCAAAAATACAAATTTATGTTAAATTTTAATTTTCTGTTCAAAATGTAAATTTCTGTTCTAAAATACAAATTTATGTTAAATTTTATTTTCTGTTCAAAATGTAAATTTCTGTTTAAAATACAAATTTATGTTAAATTTTAATTTTCTGTTCAAAATGTAAATTTCTGTTCAAAATACAAATTTATGTTAAATTTTATTTTCTGTCCAAAATGTAAATTTCTGTTCAAAATACAAATTTATGTTAAAATTTAATTTTCTGTTCAAAATGTAAATTTCTGTTCAAAAATACAAATTTATGTTAAAATTTTATTTTCTGTTCCGAAATGTAAATTTCTGTTCCAAAATACAAATTTATGTTAAATTTAATTTTCTGTCCAAAATGTAAATTTCTGTTTAAAATACAAATTTATGTTAAAATTTTAATTTTCTGTTCAAAATGTAAATTTCTGTTCAAAAATACAAATTTATGTTAAAATTTTAATTTTCTGTTCAAAATGTAAATTCCTGTTTCAAAAATACAAATTTATGTTAAATTTTATTTTTCTGTTCAAAATGTAAATCCCTGTTTCAAAATTACAAATTTATGTTAAATTTAATTTTCTGTTCAAAAATGTAAATTTCTGTTCAAAAATACAAATTTATGTTAAAATTTTAATTTTCTGTTCAAAATGTTAATTTCTGTTCAAAATACAAATTTATGTTAGAAATTTAAGTTTTCTGTTCAAAATGTAAATTTCTGTTCAAAATACAAATTTATGTTAAATTTTAATTTTCTGTTCTAAAATGTTAATTTCTGTTCAAAATACAAATTTATGTTAAATTTTAATTTTCTGTTCAAAATGTAAATTTCTGTTCAAAATACAAATTTATGTTAAAATTTAATTTTCTGTTCAAAATGTAAATTTCTGTTCAAAAATACAAATTTATGTTTAAATTTTAATTTTCTGTTCAAAATGTAATTTTCTGTTCAAAAATACAAATTTATGTTAAAATTTAATTTTCTGTTCAAAATGTAAATTTCTGTTCAAAATACAAATTTATGTTAAATTTTAATTTTCTGTTCAAAAATGTAAATTTTTGTTCTAAAATACAAAATTTATGTTAAATTTTATTTTCTGTTCAAAATGTAAATTCCTGTTCAAAAATACAAATTTATGTTAAATTTTAATTTTCTGTTCAAAATGTAAATTTATGTTTTAAAATACAAATTTATGTTAAATTTTATTTTCTGTTCAAAATGTAAATTCCTGTTCAAAAATACAAATTTATGTTACATTT
>JAECWX010000246.1:0-60119 GCA_018151165.1 Drosophila arawakana
AACACATTTGTTTGCTGCAAATTGTTTGCAGCAAATTGTTTGCAGCAAATTGTTTGCAGCAAATTGTTTGCAGCAAATTTGTTTGCAGCAAATTGTTTGCAGCACATTGTTTGCAGCAAATAAATTGCAGCAAATTTGTTTGCAGCAAATTGTTTGCAGCACATTGTTTGCAGCAAATAAATTGCAGCAAATTTGTTTGTAGCAAATTGTTTGCAGCAAATTTGTTTGCAGCAAATTGTTTTAGCAAATTTTAGCAAATTGTTTGCAGCAAATTTGTTTGCAGCAAATTGTTTGCAGAAAATTGTTTGCAACAACATTGTTTGCAGCAAATTGTTTGCAGCAAATTGTTTGCAGCAAATTGTTTTTAGCAAATTGTTTGCAGCAAATTTTTTGCAGCAAGTTTGTTTATAGCAAATTGTTTGCAACAAAGTTGTTTGCAGCAAATTGTTTACATCAATTTGTTTGCATCAAACTGTTTGCAGCAAATTTGTTTGCAGGAAACTGTTTGCAGCAAATTTGTTTGCAGCAAAGTTTTTTGTAGCAAATTGTTTGTAGCAAATTGTTTGCAGCAAATTTGTTTGCAGCAAATTTGTTTGCAGCCAATTGTTTGCAGAAAATTGTTTGCAGCAAATTATTTGTAGCAAATTGTTTGTAGCAAATTGTTTGCAGCAAATTGTTCGCAACACATCGTTTGCAGCAAATAGATTGCAGCAAATTTGTTTGCAGCAAATTTTTTTGCACCCAATTGTTTGCAGCAAATTGTTCGCAACATATTGTTTGCAGCAAACAAATTACAGTAAATTTGTTTGCAGCAAATTTTTTTGCACCCAATTGTTTGCAGCAAATTGGTTGCAGCAAATTTGTTTGCAGCAAACTGTTCGCAGCAAATTTGTTTGCCGCGAATTGTTTGTAGCAAAATTTTTGCACCAAATTGTTTGCAGCAAATTGTTTGCAACACATTTGTTTGCTGCAAATTTGTTTGCAGCACATTTGTTTGCGGCCAATTGTTTGCAGCAAGTTTTTTTGCAGCAAATTGTTTGCAGCAAATTTGTTTGCAGCAAACTGTTTGCAGCAAATTTGTTTGCAGCAAACTGTTTGCATCATTTTTGTTGGCAGCAAATTGTTTTCAGCAAATTGTTTGCATCAAATTTATTTGTAGCAAATTGCTTGCAGCAAATTGTTTGCAGCAAATTGTTTGCAGCAAATTTTTGCAGCAAATTTGTTTGCAGCAAATTGTTTGTAGCAAATTGTTTGCAGCAAATTGTTTGCAGCAAATTTGTTTGCAGCAAATTGTTTGTAGCAAATTGTTTGCAGCAAATTGTTTGTAGCAAATTGTTTGCAGCAAATATGTTTGCAACAAACTGTTCGCAGCAAATTTGTTTGCCGCGAATTGTTTGTAGCAAAATGTTTGCAGCAAATTGTTTGCAGCAAATTTGTTTGCAGCAAATTTTTTTGCACCCAATTGTTTGCAGCAAATTGGTTGCAGCAAATGTGTTTGCAACAAACTGTTCGCAGCAAATTTGTTTGCCGCGAATTGATTGTAGCAAAATGTTTGCAGCAAAATGTTTGCAGCAAATTGTTTGCAGCAAATTGTTTGCAACACATTTGTTTGCTGCAAATTGTTTGCAGAAATTTTTTTGCAGCAAATTGTTTGTAGCAAATTGTTTGCAGCAAATAGTTTGCAGCAAATTGTTTTTAGCAAATTGTTTTTAGCAAATTGTTTTGTAGCAAATTGTTTGCAGCAAATTGTTTGCAGCACATTTGTTTGCTGCAAATTGTTTGCAGAAATTTTTTTGCAGCAAATTGTTTGTAGCAAAATGTTTGCAGCAAAATGTTTGCAGCAAATTGTTTGCAGCAAATTGTTTGCAACAAATTTGTTTGCTGCAAATTGTTTGCAGCAAATTTTTGCAGCATGCAAATTGTTTGCAGCAAATTTTTTGCAGCAAATTTGTTTGCAGCAAATTGTTTGCAGCAAATTGTTTGCAGCAAATTTGTTTGCAAAGCAAATTGTTTGCAGCAAATTGTTTGCAGCAAAATTGTTTGCAGCAAATTGTTTGCAGCAAATTGTTTGCAGCAAATTTGTTTGCAGCAAATTGTTTGCAGCAAATTGTTTGCAGCAAATTTGTTTGCAGCAAATTGTTTGTAGCAAAATTGTTTGCAGCAAAATTGTTTGCAGCAAATTTGTTTGCAGCAAATTGTTTGCAGCAAATTTGTTTGCAGCAAATTTGTTTTTGTTTGCAGCAAATTTGTTTGCAGCAAATTGTTTGCAGCAAAATGTTTGCAGCAAATTGTTTGCAGCAAATTGTTTGCAGCAAATTGTTTGCAGCAAATTGTTTGCAGCAAATTTGTTTGCAGCAAATTGTTTGCAGCAAATTGTTTGCAGCAAATTGTTTGCAGCAAATTGTTTGCAGCAAATTGTTTGCAGCAAATTGTTTGCAGCAAATTGTTTGCACAAATTTGTTTGCAGCAAATTGTTTGCAGAAAATTTTTTGCAGCAAATTGTTTGTAGCAAAGCAAATTGTTTGCAGCAAATTGTTTGCAGCAAATTGTTTGCAGCAAATTGTTTGCAGCAAATTTGTTTGTAGCAAATTGTTTGCAGCAAATTGTTTGCAGCAAATTGTTTGCAACACATTTGTTTGCTGCAAATTGTTTGCAGCAAATTTGTTTGCAGCAAATTGTTTGTAGCAAATTGTTTGCAGCAAATTGTTTGCAACAAATTGTTTGCAGCAAATTGTTTGCAGCAAATTGTTTTTTTTGCAGCAAATTGTTTGCAGCAAATTGTTTGCAGCAAATTGTTTGCTGCAAATTGTTTGCAGCAAATTGTTTGTAACAAATTGTTTTTAGCAAATTAATTGCAGCAAATAGTTTGCAGCAAATTGTTTTTAGCAAATTGTTTGCAGCAAATTTGTTTGTAGCAAATTGCTTGCAGCAAATTGTTTGCAGAAAATTGTTCGCAACACATTGTTTGCAGCAAATTGTTTGCGGCAAATATGTTTGCAGCTAATTGTTTTTAGGAAATTGTTTGCAGCAAATTTTTTGCAGCAAGTTTGTTTATAGCAAATTGTTTGCAACAAAGTTGTTTGCAGCAAATTGTTTACATCAATTTGTTTGCATCAAACTGTTTGCAGCAAATTTGTTTGCAGGAAACTGTTTGCAGCAAATTTGTTTGCAGCAAAAGCAATTTGTTTGCAGCAAATTGTTTGCAGCAAATTGTTTGCAGCAAATTGTTTAGCAAATTGTTTGCAGCAAATTTGTTTGCAGCAAATTTGTTTGCAGCAAATTGTTTGCAGAAAATTGTTTGCAGCAAATTGTTTGCAGCAAATTGTTTGCAGCAAATTGTTTGTAGCAAATTGTTTGCAGCAAATTGTTTGCAACACATTGTTTGCAGCAAATTGTTTGCAGCAAATTTGTTTGCAGCAAATTTTTTTGCCAATTGTTTGCAGCAAATTGTTTGCAACAAATTGTTTGCAGCAAACAAATTGCAGCAAATTTGTTTGCAGCAAATTTTTTGCAGCAAATTGTTTGCAGCAAATTGTTTGCAGCAAATTTGTTTGCAGCAAATTGTTTGCAGCAAATTTGTTTGCAGCAAATTGTTTGTAGCAAAATTTTTGCAGCAAATTGTTTGCACCAAATGGTTTGCAGCAAATATGTTTGCAGCAAATTTGTTTGCAGCACATTTGTTTGCAGCCAATTGTTTGCAGCAAATTTTTTTGCAGCAAATTGTTTGCAGCAAATTTGTTTGCAGCAAACTGTTTGCAGCAAATTTGTTTGCAGCAAATTGTTTTCAGCAAATTGTTTGCATCAAATTTATTTGTAGCAAATTGCTTGCAGCAAATTTGTTTGCAGCAAATTGTTTGCAGCAAATTTGTTAGTAGCAAATTGTTTGTTGCAAATTATTTGTAGCAAATTTTTTTGCAGCAAATTGTTTGCAGCAATTTGGTTGCAGCAAATTGTTTGTAGCAAATTGTTTGCAGCAAATTGTTTGTAGCAAATTGTTTGCAGCAAATATGTTTGCAACAAACTGTTCGCAGCAAATTGTTTGCAGCAAATTTGTTTGCAGCAAATTGTTTGTAGCAAATTGTTTGCAGCAAATTGTTTGCAGCAAATTGTTTGCAGCAAATTGTTTGCAGCAAATTTTTTTGCAGCAAACAGCAAATTGTTTGCAGCAAATTGGTTTGCAGCAAATTGTTTGCAACAAACTGTTTGCAGCAAATTTGTTTGCCGCTTTTAGCAAATTGTTTTTAGCAAATTGTTTGCAGCAAATTGTTTGCAGCAAATTGTTTGCAACACATTTGTTTGCTGCAAATTGTTTGCAGAAATTTTTTTGCAGCAAATTGTTTGTAGCAAATTGTTTGCAGCAAATAGTTTTTAGCAAATTGTTTTTAGCAAATTGTTTTTAGCAAATTTGTTTGCAGCAAATTGTTTGCAACACATTTGTTTGCTGCAAATTGTTTGCAGAAATTTTTTTGCAGCAAATTGTTTGTAGCAAAATGTTTGCAGCAAATTGTTTGCAGCAAATTGTTTGCAGAAAATTGTTCGCAACACATTTGTTTACTGCAAATTGTTTGCAGAAAATTTTGTGCAGCAAATTGTTTGTAGCAAATAAATTGCAGCAAATTTGTTTGTAGCAAATTGTTTGTTGCAAATTATTTGTAGCAAATTTGTTTGCAGCAAATATGTTTGCAGCAAATTTTTTTGCAGCCAATTGTTTGCAGCAAATTGGTTGCAGCAAATTTGTTTGCAGCAAACTGTTCGCAGCAAATTTGTTTGCCGCGAATTGTTTGTAGCAAAATGTTTGCAGCAAATAAATTGCAGCAAATTTGTTTGCAGCAAATTGTTTGCAGCAAATTGGTTGCAGCAAATTTGTTTGCAGCAAACTGTTCGCAGCAAATTTGTTTGCCGCGAATTGTTTGTAGCAAAATGTTTGCAGCAAATTGTTTGCAGCAAATTGTTTGCAGCAAATTGTTTGCAGCAAATTGTTTGCAGCAAATTGTTTGCAGCAAATTGTTTGCAGCAAATTGTTTGCAGCAAATTGTTTGCAGCAAATTGTTTGCAGCAAATTTGTTTGTAGCAAATTGTTTGCAGCAAATTGTTTGCAGAAAATTGTTTGCAACACATTTGTTTACTGCAAATTGTTTGCAGAAAATTTTTTGCAGCAAATTGTTTGTAGCAAATTGTTTGCAGCAAATAGTTTGCAGCAAATTGTTTTTAGCAAATTGTTTTTAGCAAATTTGTTTGTAGCAAATTGCTTGCAGCAAATTGTTTGCAGAAAATTGTTCGCAACACATTAGTTTACTGCAAATTGTTTGCAGAAAATTTTTTGCAGCAAATTGTTTGTAGCAAATTGTTTGCAGCAAATTGTTCGCAACACATTGTTTGCAGCAAATAAATTGCAGCAAATTTTTTTGCACCCAATTGTTTGCAGCAAATTGGTTGCAGCAAATTTGTTTGCAGCAAACTGTTCGCAGCAAATTTGTTTGCAGCAAATTTGTTTGCAGCAAACTGTTCGCAGCAAATTTGTTTGCCGCGAATTGTTTGTAGCAAAATGTTTGCAGCAAATTGTTTGCAGCAAATTGTTTGCAGCAAATTGTTTGCAGCAAATTGTTTGCAACACATTTGTTTGCTGCAAATTGTTTGCAGAAAATTTTTTGCAGCAAATTGTTTGTAGCAAATTGTTTGCAGCAAATTGTTTGCAGCAAATTGTTTGCAACACATTTGTTTGCTGCAAATTGTTTGCAGAAAATTTTTTGCAGCAAATTGTTTGTAGCAAATTGTTTGCAGCAAATTGTTCGCAACACATTGTTTGCAGCAAATAAATTGCAGCAAATTTGTTTGCAGCAAATTTTTTGCAGCAAATTGTTTGCAGCAAATTGTTTGCAGCAAATTGTTTGTAGCAAATTGTTTGTAGCAAATTGTTTGCAGCAAATTGTTTGCAGCAAATTGTTTGCAACACATTTGTTTGCAGCAAATTGTTTGCGGCAAATATGTTTGCAGCTAATTGTTTTTAGGAAATTGTTTGCAGCAAATTTTTTGCAGCAAGTTTGTTTATAGCAAATTGTTTGCAACAAAGTTGTTTGCAGCAAATTGTTTACATCAATTTGTTTGCATCAAACTGTTTGCAGCAAATTTGTTTGCAGGAAACTGTTTGCAGCAAATTTGTTTGCAGCAAAGTTTTTTGTAGCAAATTGTTTGTAGCAAATTGTTTGCAGCAAATTTGTTTGCAGCAAATTTGTTTGCAGCCAATTGTTTGCAGAAAATTGTTTGCAGCAAATTATTTGTAGCAAATTGTTTGTATAAAATTGTTTGTAGCAAATTGTTTGCAGCAAATTTGTTTGCAGCTAATTGTTTTTCGCAAATTGTTTGCATCAATTTGTTTGAAGCAAATTGTTTGCATCAAATTGTTTGCAGCAAATTGTTTGCAGCAAATTGTTTGCAGCAAATTGTTTGCAGCAAGTTTGTTTGCAGCAAATTGTTTGTAGCAAATTGTTTGCAGCAAATTGTTTGCAGCAAATTTGTTTGCAGCAAATTTGTTTGCAGAAAATTGTTTGCAGCAAATTATTTGTAGCAAATTTGTTCGCAGCTAATTGTTTTTAGCAAATTGTTTGCAGCAAATTTGTTCGCAGCTAATTGTTTTTAGCAAATTAATTGCAGCAAAAAGTTTGCAGCAAATAGTTTGCAGTCGAATGGTTGGAAGCAAATTGTTTGCAAAAAATTTGTTTGCAGCAAATTTGTTTGCAGGAAACTATTTGCAGCAAATTTGTTTGCAGCAAAGTTTTTTGTAGCAAATTGTCTGTAGCAAATTGTTTGTAGCAAATTGTTTCCTGCAAATAGTTTGCAGGCAATTGTTTGCAGCAAATTGTTTGCAGCAAATTGTTTGCAGCAAATTGTTTGCAGCAAATTGTTTGCAGCAAATTTGTTCGCAGCTAATTGTTTTTAGCAAATTGTTTGCAGCAAATTGTTTGCACAAATTGTTTGCAGCAAATTTGTTCGCAGCTAATTGTTTTTAGCAAATTGTTCGCAACACATTGTTTGCAGCAAATAAATTGCAGCAAATTTGTTTGCAGCAAATTGTTTGCAACACATTTGTTTGCAGCAAATTGTTCGCAACACATTGTTTGCAGCAAATAAATTGCAGCAAATTTGTTTGCAGCAAATTTTTTTGCACCCAATTGTTTGCAGCAAATTGTTTGCAGCAAATTTGTTTGCAGCAAAATGTTTGCAGCAAATTTGTTTGCAGCAAATTGTTTGTAGCAAAATTGTTTGCAGCAAATTGTTTGCAGCAAATTGTTTGCATCACATTTGTTTGCTGCAAATTGTTTGCAGAAAATTTTTTGCAGCAAATTGTTTTGTTTGCAGCAAATTGTTTGCAGCAAATTGTTTGCAGCAAATTGTTTGTAGCAAATTGTTTGCAGCAAATTGTTTGCAGCAAATTTGTTTGCTGCAAATTGTTTGCAGAAAATTTTTTGCAGCAAATTGTTTGTAGCAAATTGTTTGCAGCAAATTGTTTGCAGCAAATTTGTTTGCAGCAAATTTTTTTGCACCCAATTGTTTGCAGCAAATTGTTTGCAGCAAATTTGTTTGCAGCAAATTGTTTGCAGCAAATTGTTTGCAGCAAATTGTTTGCAGCAAATTGTTTGCAACACATTTGTTTGCTGCAAATTGTTTGCAGAAAATTTTTTGCAGCAAATTGTTTGTAGCAAATTGTTTGCAGCAAATTGTTTGCAGCAAATTTGTTTGCAGCAAATTTTTTGCAGCAAATTGTTTGCAGCAAATTGGTTGCAGCAAATTTGTTTGCAGCAAATTGTTTGCAGCAAATTGTTTGCAGCAAATTTTTTGCAGCAAATTGTTTGCAGCAAATTGTTTGCAGCAAATTGTTTGCTGCAAATTGTTTGCAGCAAATTGTTTGCAGCAAATTGTTCGCAACACATTGTTTGCAGCAAATAAATTGCAGAAAATTATTTGCAGCAAATTGTTTGTAGCAAATTGTTTGCAGCAAATTGTTCGCAGCAAATTGTTTGCAGCAAGTTGTTTGCAGCAAATTGTTTTTAGCAAATTGTTTTTAGCAAATTTGTTTGTAGCAAATTGCTTGCAGAAAATTTTTTGCAGCAAATTGTTTGCAGCAAATTGTTTGCAGCAAGTTTGTTTGCAGCAAATTGTTTGTAACAAATTGTTTTTAGCAAATTAATTGCAGCAAATAGTTTGCAGCAAATAGTTTGCAGCCAATTGTTTGCAGCAAATTGTTTGCAGCAAATTGTTTGCAGCAAATTTGTTCGCAGCTAATTGTTTTTAGCAAATTGTTTGCAGCAAATTGTTTGCACAAATTGTTTGCAGCAAATTTGTTTGCAGCAAATTGTTTTTAGCAAATTGTTTGCAACAAATTGTTTGCAGCAAATTTATTTGCAGCAAATTTATTTGCCGCAAATTGCTTGCAGCAAATTGTTTGTAGCAAATTGTTTGCAGCAAATTGTTTGCAACAAATTTGTTTGCAGCAAATTGTTTGCAGAAAATTGTTTGCAGCAAATTGTTTGCAACACATTGTTTGCAGCAAATTGTTTGCAGCAAATTTGTTTGCAGCAAATTTTTTGCAGCCAATTGTTTGCAGCAAATTGTTTGTAGCAAATTTGTTTGCAGCAAATTGTTTGCAGCAAATTGTTTGCAGCAAATTGTTTGCAGCAAATTGTTTGCAACACATTTGTTTGCTGCAAATTGTTTGCAGAAAATTTTTTGCAGCAAATTGTTTGTAGCAAATTGTTTGCAGCAAATTGTTTGCAGCAAATTGTTTGCAACACATTTGTTTGCTGCAAATTGTTTGCAGAAAATTTTTTGCAGCAAATTGTTTGTAGCAAATTGTTTGCAGCAAATTGTTTGCAGCAAATTGTTTGCAGCAAATAAATTGCAGCAAATTTGTTTGCAGCAAATTGTTTGCAACACATTTGTTTGCTGCAAATTGTTTGCAGAAAATTTTTTGCAGCAAATTGTTTGTAGCAAATTGTTTGCAGCAAATTGTTTGCAGCAAATTGTTTGCAACACATTTGTTTGCTGCAAATTGTTTGCACCCAATTGTTTGCAGCAAATTGGTTGCAGCAAATTTGTTTGCAGCAAAATGTTTGCAGCAAATTGTTTGCAGCAAATTGTTTGCAGCAAATTGTTTGCAACACATTTGTTTGCTGCAAATTGTTTGCAGAAAATTTTTTGCAGCAAATTGTTTGTAGCAAATTGTTTGCAGCAAATTGTTTGCAACAAATTGTTTGCAACACATTTGTTTGCTGCAAATTGTTTGCAACACATTTGTTTGCTGCAAATTGTTTGCAGAAAATTTTTTGCAGCAAATTGTTTGTAGCAAATTGTTTGCAGCAAATTGTTTGCAGCAAATTGTTTGCAGCAAATTGTTTGCAGCAAATTGTTTGCAGCAAATTGTTTGCAGCAAATTGTTCCTGCAGCAAATTGTTTGCAGCAAATTGTTTGCAGCAAATTGTTTGTAGCAAAATTGTTTGCAGCAAATTGTTTGCAACAAATTGTTTGTAGCAAATTGTTTACAGCAAATTGTTTGCAGCAAATTTGTTTGCAGCAAATTGTTTGTAGCAAATTGTTTACATCAAATTGTTTGCAGCAAATTTGTTTGCCGCAAATTTGTTTGCCGCAAATTTCTTTGCCGCAAATTTCTTTGCAGCCAATTGTTTGCTGCAAATTGTTTGCAGCAAATTTTTTGCAGCAAATTGTTTGTAGCAAATTGTTTGCAGCAAATAAATTGCAGCAAATTTGTTTGCAGCAAATTTTTTTAGCAAATTGTTTGCAGCAAATTGTTTGCAGCAAATTTGTTTGCAGCAAATTGTTTGTAGCAAATTGTTTGCAGCAAATTGTTTGCAGCAAATTGTTTGCAGCAAATTGTTTGCAGCCAATTGTTTGCAGCAAATTGTTTGCAGCAAATTGTTTGCAGCAAATTGTTTGCAGCAAATTGTTCGCAACACATTGTTTGCAGCAAATAAATTGCAGAAAATTATTTGCAGCAAATTGTTTGCAGCAAGTTGTTTGCAGCAAATTGTTTTTAGCAAATTGTTTTTAGCAAATTTGTTTGTAGCAAATTGCTTGCAGCAAATTGTTTGCAGCAAATTTGTTTGCAGCAAATTGTTTGCATCAATTTGTTTGAAGCAAATTGTTTGCATCAAATTGTTTGCAGCAAATTGTTTGCAGCAAATTGTTTGCAGCAAGTTTGTTTGCAGCAAATTGTTTGTAACAAATTGTTTTCAGCAAATTGTTTGCAGCAAATTGTTTGCAGCAAATTTGTTTGCAGCAAATTGTTTGCAGCAAATTGTTTGCAGCAAATTGTTTGCAGCAAATTGTTTGCAGCAAATTTGTTCGCAGCTAATTGTTTTTAGCAAATTGTTTGCAGCAAATTGTTTGCAGCAAATTGTTTGCAGCAAATTTGTTTGCAGCAAATTGTTTTTAGCAAATTGTTTGTAGCAAATTGTTTGCAGCAAATTGCTTGCAGCAAATTGTTTGCAGCAAATTGTTTGCAGCAAATTGTTTGCAACACATTTGTTTGCTGCAAATTGTTTGCAGAAAATTTTTTGTAGCAAATTGTACGCAACACATTGTTTGCAGCAAATTTGTTTGCAGCAAATTTTTTTGCACCCAATTGTTTGCAGCAAATTGGTTGCAGCAAATTTGTTTGCAGCAAAATGTTTGCAGCAAATTGTTTGCAGCAAATTGTTTGCAGCAAATTGTTTGCAACACATTTGTTTGCTGCAAATTGTTTGCAGAAAATTTTTTGTAGCAAATTGTACGCAACACATTGTTTGCAGCAAATTTGTTTGCAGCAAATTTTTTTGCACCCAATTGTTTGCAGCAAATTGGTTGCAGCAAATTTGTTTGCAGCAAAATGTTTGCAGCAAATTGTTTGCAGCAAATTGTTTGCAGCAAAATTTTTGCAGCAAATTGTTTGCAGCAAATTGTTTGCAGCAAATTGTTTGCAGCAAATTGTTTGCAACACATTTGTTTGCAGCAAATTGTTTGCAGCAAATTGTTTGCAGCAAATTGGTTGCAGCAAATTTGTTTGCAGCAAAATGTTTGCAGCAAATTGTTTGCAGCAAATTGTTTGCAACACATTTGTTTGCTGCAAATTGTTTGCAGAAAGTTTTTTGCAGCAAATTGTTTGTAGCAAATTGTTTGCAGCAAATTGTTTGCAGCAAATTGTTTGCAACACATTTGTTTGCTGCAAATTGTTTGCAGAAAATTTTTTGCAGCAAATTGTTTGTAGCAAATTGTTTGCAGCAAATTGTTTGCACAAATTGTTTGCAGCAAATATGTTCGCAGCTAATTGTTTTTAGCAAATTGTTCGCAACACATTGTTTGCAGCAAATTGTTTGCAGCAAATTGTTTGCAACACATTTGTTTGCTGCAAATTGTTTGCAGAAAATTTTTTGCAGCAAATTGTTTGTAGCAAATTGTTTGCAGCAAACTGTTCGCAGCAAATTTGTTTTCCGCGAATTGTTTGTAGCAAATTGTTTGCAGCAAATTGTTTGCAGCAAATTGTTTGCAGCAAATTGTTTGCAGCAAATTGTTTGCAGCAAATTGTTTGCAACAAATTGTTTGCAGCAAATTATTTGCAGCAAATTGTTTGTAGCAAATTGTTTGCAGCAAATTGTTCGCAACACATTTGTTTGCTGCAAATTGTTTGCAGAAAATTATTTGTAGCAAATTGTTTGCAGCAAATTGTTTGTAGCAAATTGTTTACATCAAATTGTTTGCAGCAAATTTGTTTGCAGCAAATTTGTTTGCAGCAAATTTGTTTGCAACACATTTGTTTGTAGAAAAATGTTTGCAGCAAATTGTTTGCAGCAAATTGTTTGCAGCAAATTGTTTGCAGCAAATTGTTTGCAGCAAATTGTTCGCAACACATTGTTTGCAGCAAATAAATTGCAGCAAATTTGTTTGCAGCAAATTGTTTGCAGCAAATTGTTTGCAACACATTTGTTTGCAGCAAATTGTTTGCAGAAAATTGTTTGCAGCAAATTGTTTGTAGCAAATTGTTTGCAGCAAATTGTTCGCAACACATTGTTTGCAGCAAATAAATTGCAGCAAATTTGTTTGCAGCAAATTTTTTTGCACCCAATTGTTTGCAGCAAATTGGTTGCAGCAAATTTGTTTGCAGCAAACTGTTCGCAGCAAATTTGTTTGCCGCAAATTGTTTGTAGCAAAATGTTTGCAGCAAATTGTTTGCAGCAAATTGTTTGCAACACATTTGTTTGCTGCAAATTGTTTGCAGAAAATTTTTTGCAGCAAATTGTTTGTAGCAAATTGTTTGCAGCAAATTGTTTGCAACACATTTGTTTGCTGCAAATTGTTTGCAGAAAATTTTTTGCAGCAAATTGTTTGTAGCAAATTGTTTGCAGCAAATTGTTCGCAACACATTGTTTGCAGCAAATTGTTTGCAGCAAATTTGTTTGCAGCAAATTTTTGCAAATTGTTTGCAGCAAATTGTTTGCAGCAAATTGTTTGCAGCAAATTTGTTTGCAGCAAATTTGTTTGCAGCAAATTTTTCGCAAATTTGTTTGCAAATTTGTTTGCAGCAAATTGTTTGTAGCAAAATGTTTGCAGCAAATTGTTTGCAGCAAATTGTTCGCAACACATTGTTTGCAGCAAATAAATTGCAGAAAATTATTTGCAGCAAATTGTTTGCCGCAAATTGTTTGTAGCAAATTGTTTGCAGCAAATTGTTTGCAGCAAATTGTTTGCAGCAAATTGTTTGCAGCAAATTTGTTTGCAGCAAATTTTTGTTTGCAGCAAATTGTTTGCAGCAAATTGTTTGCAGCAAATTGTTTGCAGCAAATTGTTTGCAGCAAATTGTTTGCAGCAAATTTGTTTGCAGCAAATTTGTTTGCAACACATTTGTTTGTAGCAAATTGTTTGCAGCAAATTGTTTGCAGCAAATTGTTTGCAGCAAATTGTTTGCAGCAAATTGTTCGCAACACATTGTTTGCAGCAAATAAATTGCAGAAAATTATTTGCAGCAAATTGTTTGCAGCAAATTGTTTGCAGCAAATTGTTTGCAGCAAATTGTTTGCAGCAAATTGTTTGCAGCAAATTGTTTGTAGCAAATTGTTTTTAGCAAATTTGTTTGCAGCAAATTGTTTGCAGCAAATTGTTTGCAGCAAATTTGTTTGCAGCAAATTGTTTGCAGCAAATTTGTTTGTAGCAAATTTGTTTGCAGCAAATTTGTTTGCAGCAAATTGTTTGTAGCAAATTGTTTGCAGCAAATTTGTTTGCAGCAAATTGTTTTTTCAGCAAATTGTTTGCAACAAATTGTTTGCAGCAAATTGTTTGCAGCAAATTTGTTTGCAGCAAATTGTTTGCAACAAATTTGTTTGCTGCAAATTGTTTGCTGCTAATTGTGTGCAACCAATTGTTTGCAGCAAATTGTTTGCAGAAAATTATTTGCAGCAAATTTGTTTGCAGCAAATTGTTTGCAGAAAATTGTTTGCAGCAAATTTGTTTGCAGCAAATTTGTTTGCAGCAAATTTGTTTGCAACACATTTGTTTGCTGCAAATTGTTTGCAGCAAATTGTTTGTAACAAATTGTTTTTAGCAAATTAATTGCAGCAAATAGTTTGCAGCAAATTGTTTGCAGCCAATTGTTTGCAGCAAATTTGTTTGCAGCAAATTGTTTGCAGCAAATTGTTTGCAGCAAATTGTTTGCAGCAAATTTGTTTTGCAGCAAATTGTTTGCAGCAAATTGTTTGCAGCAAATTGTTTGCAGCAAATTTGTTTGCAGCAAATTGTTTGCAGCAAATTGTTTGCAGCAAATTGTTTTTAGCAAATTTGTTTGCAGCAAATTGTTTGCAGCAAATTGTTTGCAGCAAATTTGTTTGCAGCAAATTGTTTGCAGCAATTTGTTTGCAGCAAATTGTTTGCAGCAAATTGTTTGCAGCAAATTGTTTGCAGCAAATTGTTTGCAGCAAATTGTTTGCAGCAAATTGTTTGCAGCAATTTGTTTGCAGCAAATTGTTTGCAGCAAATTGTTTGCAGCAAATTGTTTGCAGCAAGTTTGTTTGCAGCAAATTGTTTGTAGCAAATTGTTTTTAGCAAATTGTTTGCAGCAAATTGTTTGCAGCAAATTGTTTGCAGCAAATTGTTTGCAGCAAATTGTTTGCAGCAAATTTGTTTGCAGCAAATTGTTTTTAGCAAATTGTTTGCAGCAAATTGTTTGCAGCAAATTGTTTGCAGCAAATTTGTTCGCAGCTAATTGTTTTTAGCAAATTGTTTGCAACACATTGTTTGCAGCAAATTTGTTTGCAGCAAATTGTTTGCAGCAAATTGTTTGCAGCAAATTGTTCGCAACACATTTGTTTGCTGCAAATTGTTTGCAGAAAATTTTTTGTAGCAAATTGTTCGCAACACATTGTTTGCAGCAAATAAATTGCAGCAAATTTGTTTGCAGCAAATTTTTTTGCACCCAATTGTTTGCAGCAAATTGGTTGCAGCAAATTTGTTTGCAGCAAATTGTTTGCAGCAAATTGTTTGCAACACATTTGTTTGCTGCAAATTGTTTGCAGAAAATTTTTTGCAGCAAATTGTTTGTAGCAAATTGTTTGCAGCAAATTGTTCGCAACACATTGTTTGCAGCAAATAAATTGCAGCAAATTTGTTTGCAGCAAATTGTTTGCAACACATTTGTTTGCTGCAAATTGTTTGCAGAAAATTTTTTGCAGCAAATTGTTTGCAGCAATTTGTTTGCAGCAAATTGTTTGCAGCAAATTTTTTGCAGCAAATTGTTTGCAGCAAATTGTTTGCAGCAAATTGTTTGCAACACATTTGTTTGCAGCAAATTGTTAGCAACACATTTGTTTGCAGCAAATTTGTTTGCAGCAAATTGTTTGCAGCAAATTGTTTGCAGCAAATTTGTTTGCAGCAAAATGTTCGCAGCAAATTTGTTTGCAGCAAATTGTTTGCAGCACATTTGTTTGCAGCAAATTGTTTGCAGCAAATTGTTTGCAGCAAATTGTTTGCAGCAAATTGTTTGCAACACATTTGTTTGCTGCAAATTGTTTGCAGAAAATTTTTTGCAGCAAATTGTTTGTAGCAAATTGTTTGCAGCAAATTGTTTGCAGCAAATTGTTTGCAACACATTTGTTTGCTGCAAATTGTTTGCACCCAATTGTTTGCAGCAAATTGGTTGCAGCAAATTTGTTTGCAGCAAAATGTTTGCAGCAAATTGTTTGCAGCAAATTGTTTGCAACACATTTGTTTGCAGCAAATTGTTTGCAGAAAATTTGTTTGCAGCAAATTGTTTGTAGCAAATTGTTTGTAGCAAATTGTTTGCAGCAAATTGTTTGCACAAATTGTTTGCAGCAAATATGTTCGCAGCTAATTGTTTTTAGCAAATTGTTCGCAACACATTGTTTGCAGCGAATTGTTTGCAGCAAATTGTTTGCAACACATTTGTTTGCTGCAAATTGTTTGCAGAAAATTTTTTGCAGCAAATTGTTTGTAGCAAATTGTTTGCAGCAAACTGTTCGCAGCAAATTTGTTTTCCGCGAATTGTTTGTAGCAAAATGTTTGCAGCAAATTGTTTGCAGCAAATTGTTTGCAGCAAATTGTTTGCAGCAAATTGTTTGCAGCAAATTGTTCGCAACACATTGTTTGCAGCAAATTATTTGCAGCAAATTGTTTGTAGCAAATTGTTTGCAGCAAATTGTTCGCAACACATTTGTTTGCAGCAAATTGTTTGCAGAAAATTATTTGTAGCAAATTGTTTGCAGCTAATTGTTTGTAGCAAATTGTTTACATCAAATTGTTTGCAGCAAATTTGTTTGCAGCAAATTTGTTTGCAACACATTTGTTTGTAGCAAAATGTTTGCAGCAAATTGTTTGCAGCAAATTGTTTGCAGCAAATTGTTTGCAGCAAATTGTTCGCAACACATTGTTTGCAGCAAATAAATTGCAGCAAATTGTTTGCAACACATTTGTTTGCAGCAAATTGTTTGCAGAAAATTGTTTGCAGCAAATTGTTTGTAGCAAATTGTTTGCAGCAAATTGTTCGCAACACATTGTTTGCAGCAAATAAATTGCAGCAAATTTGTTTGCAGCAAATTTTTTTGCACCCAATTGTTTGCAGCAAATTGGTTGCAGCAAATTTGTTTGCAGCAAACTGTTCGCAGCAAATTTGTTTGCCGCGAATTGTTTGTAGCAAAATGTTTGCAGCAAATTGTTTGCAGCAAATTGTTTGCAACACATTTGTTTGCAGCAAATTGTTTGCAGAAAATTTTTTGCAGCAAATTGTTTGTAGCAAATTGTTTGCAGCAAATTGTTTGTAGCAAATTGTTTGCAGCAAATTGTTTGCAGCAAATTTTGCAACAAATTGTTTGCAGCAAATTGTTTGCAGCAAATTTGTTTGCAGCAAATTTTTTTGCACCCAATTGTTTGCAGCAAATTGGTTGCAGCAAATTTGTTTGCAGCAAATTTGTTTGCAGCAAACTGTTCGCAGCAAATTTGTTTGCCGCAAATTGTTTGTAGCAAAATGTTTGCAGCAAATTGTTTGCAGCAAATTGTTCGCAACACATTGTTTGCAGCAAATAAATTGCAGAAAATTATTTGCAGCAAATTGTTCGCAACACATTTGTTTGCTGCAAATTGTTTGCAGAAAATTATTTGTAGCAAATTGTTTGCAGCAAATTGTTTGTAGCAAATTTGTTTGCAGCAAATTGTTTGTAGCAAATTGTTTACATCAAATTGTTTGCAGCAAATTTGTTTGCCGCAAATTTGTTTGCAGCCAATTGTTTGCTGCTAATTGTTTGCAGCCAATTGTTTGCAGCAAATTGTTTGCAGAAAATTATTTGCAGCAAATTTGTTTGCAGCAAATTTGTTTGCAACACATTTGTTTGTAGCAAATTGTTTGCAGCAAATTGTTTGCAGCAAATTGTTTGCAGCAAATTGTTTGCAGCAAATTGTTCGCAACACATTGTTTGCAGCAAATAAATTGCAGAAAATTATTTGCAGCAAATTGTTTGTAGCAAATTGTTTGCAGCAAATTGTTCGCAGCAAATTGTTTGCAGCAAGTTGTTTGCAGCAAATTGTTTTTAGCAAATTGTTTTTAGCAAATTTGTTTGAAGCAAATTGCTTGCAGCAAATTGTTTGCAGCAAATTTGTTTGCAGCAAATTGTTTGCATCAATTTGTTTGAAGCAAATTGTTTACAGCAAATTTGTTCGCAGCTAATTGTTTTTAGCAAATTGTTTGCAGCAAATTTGTTCGCAGCTAATTGTTTTTAGCTAATTGTTCGCAACACATTGTTTGCAGCAAATAAATTGCAGCAAATTTGTTTGCAGCAAATTGTTTGCAGCAAATTGTTTGCAGCAAATTGTTTGCAGCAAATTGTTTGCAGTCAATTGTTCGCAGCAAATTTGTTTGCAGCAAATTGTTTGCAGAAAATTATTTGCAGCAAATTGTTTGCAGCAAATTTATTTGCAGCAAATTGTTTGCAGCAAATTGTTTGCAGCAAATTTTTTTGCAACAAATTGTTTGCAGCAAATTTGTTTGTAGCAAAATGTTTGCAGCAAATTTGATTGCAGCTAATTTGTTCGCAGCCAATTGTTTGCAGCAAATTGTTTGCAGCCAATTTGTTTGCAGCAAATTTGATTGCAGCAAATTTGTTTGCAGCATATTTGTTTGCAGCAAATTTGTTTGACGCAAATTGTTTGCAACAAATTTGTTATTAGCAAATTGTTTGTTGCAAATTATTTGCCGCAAATTTGTTTGCAGCAAATTGTTTGCAGCTAATTTGTTTGCAGCTAATTTGTTTGCAGCAAATTGTTTGCACCAAATTGATTGCAGCAAATTGTTTAAATCAAATTTGTTTGCAGCAAATTGTTTGCAGGAAATTTGTTTGTAGCAAATTGTTTGCAGCAAAATGTTTATAGCAAATTGTTTGTAGCAAGTTGTTTGCAGCAAATTGTTTGCAGCAAATATGTTTGTAGCAAATTGCTTGCAGCAAATTGTTTATAGCATATTTGTTTGCAGCAAATTATTTGCAGCAAATTTGTTTGTAGCAAATTGTTTGCAGCAAATTGTTTATAGCAAATTGTTTGTAGCAAGTTGTTTGCAGCAAATTGTCTATAGCAAATTATTTGCAGCAAGTTTGTTTGTAGCAAATTGTTTGTAGCAAATTGTTTGTAGCAAATTGTTTGTAGCAAATTGTTTGCAGCATATTTGTTTGCAGCAAATTTGTTTGCAGCAAATTGTTTTAAGCAAATTGTTTGCAACTAATTGTTTATAGCAAATTTGTTTGCAGCAAATTGTTTGCAGCAAATTTGTTTGTAGCAAATTGTTTGCAGCAAATTGTTTATAGCAAATTGTTTGTAGCAAGTTGTTTGCAGCAAATTGTTTGCAGCAAATATGTTTGTAGCAAATTTTTTTGCAGCTAATTGTTTATAGCATATTTGTTTGCAGCAAATTTGTTTGCAGCAAATTGTTTTAAGCAAATTGTTTGCAGCAAATTGTTTGCAGCAAATTGTTTATAGCAAATTGTTTGCAGCAAATTGTTTGCAGCAAATTTGTTTGTAGCAAATTGTTTGCAGCAAATTTGTTTTGTTTGCAGCAAATTTGTTTGTAGCAAATTGTTTGTAGCAAATTGTTTGTAGCAAATTGTTTGTAGCAAATTGTTTGCAGCATATTTGTTTGCAGCAAATTTGTTTGCAGCAAATTGTTTTAAGCAAATTGTTTGCAGCAAATTGTTTGTAGCAAATTTGTTTGCAGCAAATTGTTTGCAGCAAATTGTTTGCAGCAAATTTGTTTGTAGCAAATTGTTTGCAGCAAATTTGTTTGTAGCAAATTGTTTGCAGCAAATTGTTTGTAGCAAATTGGTTGTAGCATGTTGTTTGCAGCAAATTGTCTATAGCAAATTATTTGCAGCAAGTTTGTTTGTAGCAAATTGTTTGCAGCATATTTGTTTGCAGCAAATTTGTTTGCAGCAAATTGTTTTAAGCAAATTGTTTGCAGCAAATTTGTTTGTAGCAAATTGGTTGTAGCATGTTGTTTGCAGCAAATTGTCTATAGCAAATTATTTGCAGCAAGTTTGTTTGTAGCAAATTGTTTGCAGCATATTTGTTTGCAGCAAATTTGTTTGCAGCAAATTGTTTTAAGCAAATTGTTTGCAGCTAATTGTTTATAGCAAATTTGTTTGCAGCAAATTGTTTGCAGCAAATTTGTTTGTAGCAAATTGTTTGCAGCAAATTTGTTTGTAGCAAATTGGTTGTAGCATGTTGTTTGCAGCAAATTGTCTATAGCAAATTATTTGCAGCAAGTTTGTTTGTAGCAAATTGTTTGTAGCAAATTGTTTGTAGCAAATTGTTTGCAGCAAATTTGTTTGCAGCAAATTTGTTTGCAGCAAATTGTTTTAAGCAAATTGTTTGCAGCAAATTGTTTATAGCAAATTTGTTTGCAGCAAATTGTTTGCAGCAAATTTGTTTGTAGCAAATTGTTTGCAGCAAATTTGTTTGTAGCAAATTGTTTGCAGCAAATTTGTTTGCAGCAAATTGTTTGCAGCAAATTGTTTGCAGCAAATTTGTTTGTAGCAAATTGTTTGCAGCAAATTTGTTTGCAGCAAATTGTTTGTAGCAAATTGTTTGCAGCAAATTGTTTATAGCAAATTGTTTGCAGCAAATTTGTTTGCAGCAAATTGTTTGTAGCAAATTGTTTGTAGCAAATTGTTTGCAGCAAATTTGTTTGCAGCAAATTTGTTTGCAGCAAATTGTTTTAAGCAAATTGTTTGCAGCAAATTGTTTATAGCAAATTTGTTTGCAGCAAATTGTTTGCAGCAAATTTGTTTGTAGCAAATTGTTTGCAGCAAATTTGTTTGTAGCAAATTGTTTGCAGCAAATTTGTTTGTAGCAAATTGTTTGTAGCAAGTTGTTTGCAGCAAATTGTTTATAGCAAATTGTTTGCAGCAAATTTGTTTGTAGCAAATTGTTTGCAGCAAATTTGTTTGCAGCAAATTGTTTGCAGCAAATTTGTTTGTAGCAAATTGTTTGCAGCAAATTTGTTTGTAGCAAATTGGTTGTAGCAAGTTGTTTGCAGCAAATTGTCTATAGCAAATTATTTGCAGCAAGTTTGTTTGTAGCAAATTGTTTGCAGCATATTTGTTTGCAGCAAATTTGTTTGCAGCAAATTGTTTTAAGCAAATTGTTTGCAGCTAATTGTTTATAGCAAATTTGTTTGCAGCAAATTGTTTGCAGCAAATTTGTTTGTAGCAAATTGTTTGCAGCAAATTGTTTATAGCAAATTGTTTGTAGCAAGTTGTTTGCAGCAAATTGTTTGCAGCAAATATGTTTGTAGCAAATTTTTTTGCAGCTAATTGTTTATAGCAAATTTGTTTGCAGCAAATTGTTTGCAGCTAATTGTTTGCAGCAAATTTGTTTGCAGGAAATTGTTTGCACCAAATTGTTTGCAATAAATTAATTGCAGCAAATTGTTTGCAGCAAATTTGTTTGCAGCAAATTGTTTTTAGTAAATTGTGTGCATCAAATTGTTTGCAGCAAATTGTTTGCAGCAAATTTGTTTGCCGCAAATTTGTTTGCAGCAAATTTGTTTGCAGCAAATTGTTTATAGCAAATTGTTTGCAGCAAATTTGTTTGTAGCAAATTGTTTGTTGCAAATTATTTGCAGCAAACTGTTTGCAGCAAATTTGTTTGTAGCAAATTTGTTTGTAGCAAATTGTTTGCATTAAATAATTTGCACCAAATTGTTTGCAATAAATTATTTGCAGCAAATTGTTTGTAGCAAATTGTTTGTAGCAAATTGTTTGTAGCAAATTGTTTGCAGCAAATTGTTTGCAGCAAATTGTTTGCAGCAAATTGTTTGCAGCAAATTTTTTTGCAGCAAATTGTTTGCAGCAAATTGTTTGCAGCAAATTGTTTGCAGCAAATTGTTTGCAGCAAATTGTTTGCAGCAAATTTGTTTGCAGCAAATTGTTTTTAGCAAATTTGTTTGCATTAAATTGTTTGCAGCAAATTTGTTTGCAGCAAATTTGTTTGCAGCAAATTTGTTTGCAGCAAATTTGTTTGCAGCAAATTGTTTGCAGCAAATTGTTTGCAGCAAATTGTTTGTAGCAAATTGTTTGTAGCAAATTGTTTGCAGCAAATTGTTTGCAGCAAATTTGTTTGCTTAGCAAATTTGTTTGCAGCAAATTGTTTGCATTAAAAATTGTTTGCAGCAAATTGTTTGCAGCAAATTGTTTGCAGCAAATTGTTTGTAGCAAATTGTTTGTAGCAAATTGTTTGCAGCAAATTGTTTATAGCAAATTGTTTGCAGCAAATTGTTTGCAGCAAATTTTTTTGCAGCAAATTGTTTATAGCAAATTTGTTTGCAGCAAATTGTTTGCAGCTAATTGTTTGCAGCAAATTTGTTTGCAGGAAATTGTTTGCACCAAATTGTTTTAAGCAAACTGTTTGCAGCTAATTGTTAATAGCAAATTTGTTTGCACCAAATTGTTTGCAGCAAATTTGTTTGTAGCAAATTGTTTGCAGCAAATTGTTTATAGCAAATTGTTTGTAGCAAGTTGTTTGCAGCAAATTGTTTGCAGCAAATTGTTTATAGCAAATTTGTTTGCAGCAAATTGTTTGCAGCAAATTGTTTGCAGCAAATTTGTTTGCAGGAAATTGTTTGCACCAAATTGTTTGCAATAAATTAATTGCAGCAAATTGTTTTTAGCAAATTGTTTGCATTAAATAATTTGCACCAAATTGTTTGCAATAAATTATTTGCAGCAAATTGTTTGTAGCAAATTGTTTATAGCAAATTGTTTGCAGCTAATTGTTAATAGCAAATTTGTTTGCACCAAATTGTTTGCAGCAAATTTGTTTGTAGCAAACTGTTTGCAGCTAATTGTTAATAGCAAATTTGTTTGCACCAAATTGTTTGCAGCAAATTTGTTTGTAGCAAATTGTTTGCAGCAAATTGTTTATAGCAAATTGTTTGTAGCAAGTTGTTTGCAGCAAATTGTTTGCAGCAAATATGTTTGTAGCAAATTTTTTTGCAGGAAATTGTTTGCAGCAAATTTGTTTGCAGCGAATTTGTTTGCAGCAAATTGTTTGCAGCAAATTGTTTGCAGCAAATTGTTTGCAGCAAATTTGTTTGTAGCAAATTTGTTTGTAGCAAATTGTTTGCATTAAATAATTTGCACCAAATTGTTTGCAACAAATTGTTTGCAGCAAATTGTTTGTAGCAAATTGTTTGTAGCAAATTGTTTGCAGCAAATTGTTTGCAGCAAATTTGTTTGCAGCAAATTGTTTGCAGCAAATTGTTTGCAGCAAATTGTTTGTAGCAAATTTGTTTGCAGCAAATTGTTTGCAGCAAATTTGTTTGCAGCAAATTTGTTTGCAGCAAATTGTTTGCAGCAAAATTGTTTGCAGCAAATTGTTTGCAGCAAATTGTTTTTAGCAAATTGTTTGCAGCAAATTGTTTGCAGCAAATTGTTTGCAGCAAATTGTTTGCAGCAAATTTGTTTGTAGCAAATTGTTTGTAGCAAATTGTTTGCAGCAAATTGTTTGCAGCAAATTGTTTGCAGCAAATTGTTTGTAGCAAATTGTTTGCAGCAAATTGTTTGTAGCAAATTGTTTGTAGCAAATTGTTTGCAGCAAATTGTTTGTAGCAAATTGTTTGTATCAAATTGTTTGCAGCAAATTTGTTTGCAGCAAATTTGTTTGCAGCAAATTGTTTGCAGCAAATTGTTTGCAGCAAATTTGTTTGTAGCAAATTGTTTGCAGCAAATTGTTTATAGCAAATTGTTTGCAGCAAATTGTTTGCAGCAAATTGTTTGTAGCAAATTGTTTGCAGCAAATTGTTTGCAGCAAATTTGTTTGCAGCAAATTTGTTTGCAGCAAATTGTTTTAAGCAAATTGTTTGCAGCAAATTGTTTATAGCAAATTTGTTTGCAGCAAATTGTTTGCAGCAAATTTGTTTGCAGCAAATTGTTTGCAGCAAATTGTTTATAGCAAATTGTTTGTAGCAAATTGTTTGCAGCAAATTGTTTGCAGCAAATTTGTTTGTAGCAAATTTTTTGCAGCAAATTGTTTATAGCAAATTTGTTTGCAGCAAATTGTTTGCAGCAAATTGTTTGCAGCAAATTGTTTGCAGCAAATTGTTTGCAGCAAATTGTTTGCAGCAAATTGTTTGCAGCAAATTGTTTGCAGCAAATTTGTTTGCAGCAAATTGTTTTTAGCAAATTGTTTGCAGCAAATTGTTTGCAGCAAATTGTTTATAGCAAATTTGTTTGCAGCAAATTGTTTGCAGCAAATTGTTTGCAGCAAATTTGTTTGCAGCAAATTGTTTGCAATAAATTAATTGCAGCAAATTGTTTTTAGCAAATTGTTTGCATCAAATTGTTTGCAGCAAATTGTTTGCAGCAAATTGTTTGCAGCAAATTTGTTTGTAGCAAATTGTTTGTTGCAAATTGTTTGCAGCAAATTGTTTGCAGCAAATTTGTTTGTAGCAAATTTGTTTGTAGCAAATTGTTTGCATTAAATAATTTGCACCAAATTGTTTGCAATAAATTAATTGCAGCAAATTGTTTGTAGCAAATTGTTTGCAGCAAATTGTTTGCAGCAAATTTGTTTGCAGCAAATTGTTTTAAGCAAATTGTTTGCAGCAAATTGTTTATAGCAAATTTGTTTGCAGCAAATTGTTTGCAGCAAATTTGTTTGTAGCAAATTGTTTGCAGCAAATTGTTTGCAGCAAATTTGTTTGCGGAAAATTGTTTGCAGCAAATTGTTTGCAGCAAATTGTTTGCAGCAAATTGTTTGCAGCAAATTGTTTATAGCAAATTTGTTTGCAGCAAATTGTTTGCAGCTAATTGTTTGCAGCAAATTTGTTTGCGGAAAATTGTTTGCAGCAAATTGTTTGCAGCAAATTGTTTGCAGCAAATTGTTTGCAGCAAATTTGTTTGCAGCAAATTGTTTTTAGTAAATTGTGTGCATCAAATTGTTTGCAGCTAATTGTTTATAGCAAATTTGTTTGCAGCAAATTGTTTGCAGCTAATTGTTTGCAGCAAATTTGTTTGCACCAAATTGTTTGCAATAAATTAATTGCAGCAAATTGTTTTTAGTAAATTGTGTGCATCAAATTGTTTGCAGGAAATTGTTTGCAGCAAATTGTTTGCAGCAAATTTGTTTGTAGCAAATTGTTTGTTGCAAATTATTTGCAGCAAAATGTTTGCAGCAAATTTATTTGTAGCAAATTTGTTTGTAGCAAATTGTTTGCATTAAATAATTTGCAGCAAATTGTTTAGCAAATTGTTTGCAGCAAATTGTTTGCAGCAAATTGTTTGCAGCAAATTGTTTGCAGCAAATTGTTTGCAGCAATTTGTTTGCAGCAAATTTGTTTGCAGCAAATTGTTTTTAAGCAAATTGTTTGCAGCAAATTTGTTTGCAGCAAATTTGTTTGCAGCAAATTTGTTTGCAGCAAATTTGTTTGCAGCAAATTGTTTGCAGCAAATTTGTTTGCAGCAAATTGTTTGCAGCAAATTGTTTGCAGCAAATTGTTTGTAGCAAATTGTTTGTAGCAAATTGTTTGCAGCAAATTGTTTGCAGCAAATTGTTTGCAGCAAATTGTTTGCAGCAAATTGTTTGCAGCAAATTGTTTGCAGCAAATTGTTTGCAGCAAATTGTTTATAGCAAATTTGTTTGCAGCAAATTGTTTGCAGCAAATTTGTTTGCAGCAAATTGTTTGCAGCAAATTGTTTGTAGCAAATTGTTTGCAGCAAATTGTTTGCAGCAAATTGTTTATAGCAAATTGTTTGCAGCAAGTTTGTTTGCAGCAAATTGTTTTAAGCAAATTGTTTGCAGCAAATTGTTTATAGCAAATTTGTTTGCAGCAAATTGTTTGCAGCAAATTTGTTTGCAGCAAATTTGTTTGCAGCAAATTTGTTTGCAGCAAATTTGTTTGCAGCAAATTGTTTGCAGCAAATTGTTTGTAGCAAAATTGTTTGCAGCAAATTGTTTGCAGCAAATTGTTTGCAGCAAATTGTTTGCAGCAAATTTGTTTGCAGCAAATTGTTTTTAGCAAATTGTTTGCAGCAAATTGTTTGCAGCAAATTGTTTGTAGCAAATTTGTTTGCAGCAAATTGTTTATAGCAAATTTGTTTGCAGCAAATTGTTTGCAGCAAATTTGTTTGCAGCAAATTGTTTGCAGCAAATTGTTTGCAGCAAATTTGTTTGCAGCAAATTGTTTGCAGCAAATTGTTTGCAGCAAATTGTTTTGTTTGCAGCAAATTTGTTTGTAGCAAATTTGTTTGCAGCAAATTGTTTGCAGCAAATTGTTTGCAGCAAATTGTTTGCAGCAAATTGTTTGCAGCAAATTGTTTGCAGCAAATTGTTTGTAGCAAATTGTTTGCAGCAAATTGTTTGCAGCAAATTTGTTTGCAGCAAAATTGTTTGCAGCAAATTGTTTGCAGCAAATTTGTTTGTAGCAAATTTGTTTGTAGCAAATTGTTTGTAGCAAATTGTTTGCAGCAAATTGTTTGCAGCAAATTGTTTGCAGCAAATTTGTTTGCAGCTAATTGTTTGCAGCAAATTGTTTGTTGTTTGCAGCAAATTTGTTTGCAGCAAATTGTTTATAGCAAATTTGTTTGCAGCAAATTGTTTGCAGCTAATTGTTTGCAGCAAATTTGTTTGCAGGAAATTGTTTGCACCAAATTGTTTGCAATAAATTAATTGCAGCAAATTGTTTGCAGCAAATTTGTTTGCAGCAAATTGTTTTTAGTAAATTGTGTGCATCAAATTGTTTGCAGCAAATATGTTTGTAGCAAATTTTTTTGCAGCCAATTGTTTATAGCAAATTTGTTTGCATTAAATTGTTTGCAGCAAATTTGTTTGCAGCAAATTTGTTTGCAGCAAATTTGTTTGCAGCAAATTTGTTTGCAGCAAATTTGTTTGCAGCAAATTGTTTGTTGCAAATTATTTGCAGCAAAATGTTTGCAGCAAATTTGTTTGTAGCAAATTTGTTTGTAGCAAATTGTTTGTAGCAAATTGTTTGCATTAAATAATTTGCACCAAATTGTTTGCAATAAATTAATTGCAGCAAATTGTTTGTAGCAAATTGTTTGTAGCAAATTGTTTATAGCAAATTTGTTTGTAGCAAATTGTTTGTAGCAAAGTGTTTGCAGCAAATTTGTTTGTAGCAAATTGTTTGTTGCAAATTATTTGCAGCAAAATGTTTGCAGCAAATTTGTTTGCAGCAAATTTGTTTGTAGCAAATTTGTTTGTAGCAAATTGTTTGCATTAAATAATTTGCACCAAATTGTTTGCAATAAATTAATTGCAGCAAATTGTTTGTAGCAAATTGTTTGTAGCAAATTGTTTGTAGCAAATTGTTTGTAGCAAATTGTTTGTAGCAAATTGTTTGTAGCAAAGTGTTTGCAGCATATTTGTTTGCAGCAAATTTGTTTGCAGCAAATTGTTTTAAGCAAATTGTTTGCAGCTAATTGTTTATAGCAAATTTGTTTGCACCAAATTGTTTGCAGCAAATTTGTTTGTAGCAAATTGTTTATAGCAAATTGTTTGTAGCAAGTTGTTTGCAGCAAATTGTTTGCAGCAAATTGTTTGCAGCAAATTTGTTTGCAGCAAATTTTTTTGCAGCAAATTTTTTTGCAGCAAATTGTTTATAGCAAATTGTTTGTAGCAAAGTGTTTGCAGCATATTTGTTTGCAGCAAATTTGTTTGCAGCAAATTGTTTTAAGCAAATTGTTTGCAGCTAATTGTTTATAGCAAATTTGTTTGCACCAAATTGTTTGCAGCAAATTTGTTTGTAGCAAATTGTTTATAGCAAATTGTTTGTAGCAAGTTGTTTGAAGCAAATTGTTTGCAGCAAATATGTTTGCAGCAAATTTGTTTGCAGGAAATTTTTTGCACCAAATTGTTTGCAATAAATTAATTGCAGCAAATTGTTTTTAGCAAATTGTTTGCAGCAAATTTTTGCAGCAAATTGTTTGCAGCAAAATTGTTTGTAGCAAATTTTTTGCAGCAAATTGTTTGCAGCAAATTGTTTATAGCAAATTTGTTTGCAGCAAATTGTTTGCAGCAAATTGTTTGCAGCAAATTTGTTTGCAGCAAATTGTTTGCAGCAAATTGTTTGCAGCAAATTTGTTTGCAGCAAATTGTTTTTAGCAAATTGTTTGCAGCAAATTGTTTGTAGCAAATTTTTGCAGCAAATTGTTTGCAGCAAATTTTTTGCAGCAAATTGTTTATAGCAAATTTGTTTGTAGCAAATTGTTTGCAGCAAATTGTTTGCAGCAAATTTGTTTGCAGCAAAATTGTTTGTAGCAAATTTGTTTGTAGCAAATTGTTTGTAGCAAATTGTTTGCAGCAAATTGTTTGCACCAAATTGTTTGCAGCAAATTGTTTGCAGCAAATTGTTTGCAGCAAATTGTTTGTAGCAAATTGTTTGTAGCAAATTGTTTGCAGCAAATTGTTTGCAGCAAATTGTTTGCAGCAAATTGTTTGCAGCAAATTTGTTTGCAGCAAATTGTTTGCAGCAAATTGTTTGCAGCAAATTGTTTGCAGCAAATTGTTTGCAATAAATTTGTTTGCAGCAAATTGTTTGCAGCAAATTTGTTTGCAGCAAATTGTTTTTAGCAAATTGTTTGCAGCAAATTGTTTGCAGCAAATTGTTTGTAGCAAATTGTTTGCAGCAAATTGTTTATAGCAAATTGTTTGCAGCAAATTGTTTGCAGCAAATTTGTTTGCAGCAAATTGTTTGCAGCAAATTGTTTGCAGCAAATTTGTTTGCAGCAAATTGTTTGCAGCAAATTGTTTGCAGCAAATTGTTTGCAGCAAATTGTTTGCAGCAAATTTGTTTGCAGCAAATTGTTTTTAGCAAATTGTTTGCAGCAAATTGTTTGTAGCAAATTGTTTGCAGCAAATTGTTTGTAGCAAATTGTTTGCAGCAAATTGTTTGTAGCAAATTGTTTATAGCAAATTGTTTGCAGCAAATTGTTTGCAGCAAATTTGTTTGCAGCAAATTGTTTGCAGCAAAATTGTTTGCAGCAAATTGTTTGCAGCAAATTATTTGCAGCAAATTTGTTTGCAGCAAATTGTTTGCAGCAAATTGTTTGCAGCAAATTTGTTTGCAGCAAATTGTTTTTAGCAAATTGTTTGCAGCAAATTGTTTGCAGCAAATTGTTTGCAGCAAATTGTTTGCAGCAAATTGTTTGTAGCAAATTGTTTGCAGCAAATTGTTTGCAGCAAATTTGTTTGCAGCAAATTGTTTGCAGCAAATTGTTTGCAGCAAATTTGTTTGCAGCAAATTGTTTGCAGCAAATTGTTTGCAGCAAAATTGTTTGCAGCAAATTTGTTTGTAGCAAATTTGTTTGTAGCAAATTGTTTGCAGCAAATTGTTTGCAGCAAATTGTTTGCAAGCAAATTGTTTGCAGCAAATTGTTTGTAGCAAATTGTTTGCAGCAAATTGTTTTATAGCAAATTTGTTTGTAGCAAATTGTTTGTAGCAAATTGTTTGCAGCAAATTTGTTTGTAGCAAATTGTTTGTAGCAAATTGTTTGCAGCAAATTGTTTGCAGCAAATTGTTTGCAGCAAATTTGTTTGTAGCAAATTTGTTTGTAGCAAATTGTTTGCATTAAATAATTTGCACCAAATTGTTTGCAATAAATTAATTGCAGCAAATTGTTTGTAGCAAATTGTTTGTAGCAAATTGTTTGTAGCAAATTGTTTGTAGCAAATTGTTTGTAGCAAATTGTTTGTAGCAAATTGTTTGTAGCAAAGTGTTTGCAGCATATTTGTTTGCAGCAAATTTGTTTGCAGCAAATTGTTTTAAGCAAATTGTTTGCAGCTAATTGTTTATAGCAAATTTGTTTGCACCAAATTGTTTGCAGCAAATTTGTTTGTAGCAAATTGTTTATAGCAAATTGTTTGTAGCAAGTTGTTTGCAGCAAATTGTTTGCAGCAAATATGTTTGTAGCAAATTTTTTTGCAGCAAATTTTTTTGCAGCAAATTGTTTATAGCAAATTGTTTGCAGCAAATTGTTTGCAGCATATTTGTTTGCAGCAAATTTGTTTGCAGCAAATTGTTTTAAGCAAATTGTTTGCAGCAAATTGTTTATAGCAAATTTGTTTGCAGCAAATTGTTTGCAGCAAATTTGTTTGCAGCAAATTGTTTATAGCAAATTGTTTGTAGCAAGTTGTTTGCAGCAAATTGTTTGCAGCAAATTGTTTGCAGCAAATTTGTTTGCAGGAAATTTTTTGCACCAAATTGTTTGCAATAAATTAATTGCAGCAAATTGTTTTTAGCAAATTGTTTGCAGCAAATATGTTTGTAGCAAATTTTTTTGCAGCAAATTTTTTTGCAGCAAATTGTTTATAGCAAATTTGTTTGCAGCAAATTGTTTGCAGCTAATTGTTTGCAGCAAATTTGTTTGCAGGAAATTTTTTGCACCAAATTGTTTGCAATAAATTAATTGCAGCAAATTGTTTTTAGCAAATTGTTTGCAGCAAATTGTTTATAGCAAATTTGTTTGTAGCAAATTGTTTGTTGCAAATTATTTGCAGCAAAATGTTTGCAGCAAATTTGTTTGTAGCAAATTTGTTTGTAGCAAATTGTTTGCATTGCAAATTATTTGCACCAAATTGTTTGCAATAAATTATTTGCAGCAAATTGTTTGTAGCAAATTGTTTGTAGCAAATTGTTTATAGCAAATTGTTTGTAGCAAATTGTTTGCAGCAAATTGTTTGTAGCAAATTGTTTGTAGCAAATTGTTTGCAGCATATTTGTTTGCAGCAAATTTGTTTGCAGCAAATTGTTTTAAGCAAATTGTTTGCAGCTAATTGTTTATAGCAAATTTGTTTGCAGCAAATTGTTTGCAGCAAATTTGTTTGTAGCAAATTGTTTATAGCAAATTGTTTGTAGCAAATTGTTTGCAGCAAATTGTTTGCAGCAAATTTGTTTGTAGCAAAATTGTTTGCAGCAAATTTTTTGCAGCAAATTGTTTGCAGCAAATTTGTTTGCAGCAAATTGTTTGCAGCAAATTGTTTGCAGCAAATTTGTTTGCAGCAAATTGTTTGCAGCAAATTGTTTGCAGCAAATTGTTTGCAGCAAATTGTTTTTAGCAAATTGTTTGCAGCAAATATGTTTGTAGCAAATTTGTTTGCAGCAAATTGTTTGCAGCAAATTGTTTGCAGCAAATTTGTTTGCAGCAAATTTGTTTGCAGCAAATTGTTTGCAGCAAATTGTTTGCAGCAAATTTGTTTGCAGGAAATTTTTTGCACCAAATTGTTTGCAATAAATTAATTGCAGCAAATTGTTTTTAGCAAATTGTTTGCAGCAAATTGTTTGTAGCAAATTGTTTTTAGCAAATTGTTTGCATCAAATTGTTTGCAGCAAATTGTTTGCAGCAAATTGTTTGCAGCAAATTTGTTTGCAGCAAATTGTTTGCAGCAAATTGTTTGCAGCAAATTGTTTGCAGCAAATTGTTTGCAGCAAATTGTTTGCAGCAAATTTGTTTGCAGCAAATTGTTTGCAGCAAATTGTTTGCAGCAAATTGTTTGCAAATTGTTTGTTTGCAGCAAATTGTTTGCAGCAAATTGTTTGCAGCAAATTGTTTGCAGCAAATTGTTTGCAGCAAATTGTTTGCAGCAAATTGTTTGCAGCAAATTTTTTGCAGCAAATTGTTTGCAGCAAAATTGTTTGCAGCAAATTTGTTTGCAGCAAATTGTTTGCAGCAAATTGTTTGCACCAAATTGTTTGCAGCAAATTGTTTGCAGCAAATTGTTTTTAGCAAATTGTTTGCAGCAAATTGTTTGTAGCAAATTGTTTTTAGCAAATTGTTTGCAGCAAATTGTTTGCAGCAAATTGTTTGCAGCAAATTGTTTGCAGCAAATAGCAAATTGTTTGCAGCAAATTGTTTGCAGCAAATTGTTTGCAGCAAATTGTTTGCAGCAAATTGTTTGCAGCAAATTGTTTGCAGCAAATTGTTTGCAGCAAATTGTTTGCAGCAAAATTGTTTGCAGCAAATTTTTTGCAGCAAATTGTTTGCAGCAAATTGTTTATAGCAAATTTGTTTGCAGCAAATTGTTTGCAGCAAATTGTTTGCAGCAAATTTGTTTGCAGCAAATTGTTTGCAGCAAATTGTTTGCAGCAAATTGTTTGCAGCAAATTGTTTTTAGCAAATTGTTTGCAGCAAATTGTTTGCAGCAAATTTTTTGCAGCAAATTGTTTGCAGCAAATTGTTTGCAGCAAATTGTTTGCAGCAAATTGTTTGCAGCAAATTGTTTGCAGCAAATTGTTTGCAGCAAATTTGTTTGCAGCAAATTGTTTGCAGCAAATTGTTTGCAGCAAATTGTTTGCAGCAAATTGTTTGCAGCAAATTGTTTGCAGCAAATTGTTTGCAGCAAATTGTTTGCAGCAAATTTGTTTTTGCAGCAAAGCAAATTGTTTGCAGCAAATTTGTTTGCAGCAAATTTGTTTGCAGCAAATTGTTTGCAGCAAATTGTTTTGCAGCAAATTGTTTGCAGCAAATTGTTTGCAGCAAATTGTTTGCAGCAAATTTTTGCAGCAAATTGTTTGCAGCAAATTTTTGCAGCAAATTGTTTGCAGCAAATTGTTTGCAGCAAATTTGTTTGTAGCAAATTGTTTGCATTAAATTGTTTGCACCAAATTGTTTGCAATAAATTAATTTGCAGCAAATTGTTTTTGCAGCAAATTGTTTGCAGCAAATTGTTTGCAGCAAATTGTTTGCAGCAAATTGTTTGCAGCAAATTGTTTGCAGCAAATTGTTTGCAGCAAATTTGTTTGCAGCAAATTTGTTTGCAGCAAATTGTTTGCAGCAAATTGTTTGCAGCAAATTTGTTTGCAGCAAATTGTTTGCAGCAAATTGTTTGCAGCAAATTGTTTGCAGCAAATTGTTTGCAGCAAATTTGTTTGCAGCAAATTTGTTTGCAGCAAATTGTTTGCAGCAAATTTGTTTGCAGCAAATTGTTTGCAGCAAATTGTTTGCAGCAAATTGTTTGCAGCAAATTTGTTTGTAGCAAATTTTTTGTAGCAAATTGTTTGCAGAAAAATGTTTGCAGCAAAATTGTTTTGCAGCAAATTGTTTGCAGCAAATTGTTTGCAGCAAATTTGTTTGCAGCAAATTGTTTTAAGCAAATTGTTTGCAGCAAATTGTTTATAGCAAAATTGTTTGCAGCAAATTGTTTGCAGCAAATTTGTTTGCAGCAAATTGTTTGTAGCAAATTGTTTGCAGCAAATTGTTTGCAGCAAATTGTTTGCAGCAAATTGTTTTGCAGCAAATTGTTTGCATCAAATTGTTTGCAGCAAATTTGTTTGCAGCAAATTGTTTGCAGCAAATTGTTTGCAGCAAATTGTTTGCAGCAAATTTGTTTGCAGCAAATTGTTTGCAGCAAATTTGTTTGCAGCAAATTGTTTGCAGCAAATTGTTTATAGCAAATTGTTTGCAGCAAATTGTTTGCAGCAAATTGTTTGCAGCAAATTGTTTGCAGCAAATTGTTTGCAGCAATTGTTGTTTTTGCAGCAAATTGTTTGCAGCAAATTGTTTGCAGCAAATTTGTTTTGCATTGTTTTTGTTTGCAGCAAATTGTTTGCAGCAAATTGTTTGCAGCAAAATAGCAAATTTGTTTGCAGCAAATTGTTTGCAGCAAATTGTTTGCAGCAAATTTGTTTGCAGCAAATTGTTTGCAGCAAATTGTTTGCAGCAAATTGTTTGCAGCAAATTGTTTGCAGCAAATTTGTTTGTAGCAAATTGTTTGCATTAAATAATTTGCACCAAATTGTTTGCAATAAATTAATTGCAGCAAATTTGTTTGCAGCAAATTGTTTGCATCAAATTGTTTGCATCAAATTGTTTGCAGCAAATTGTTTGCAGCAAATTGTTTGCAGCAAATTGTTTGCAGCAAATTTTTTTGCAGCAAATTGTTTGCAGCAAATTGTTTGCAGCAAATTTGTTTGCAGCAAATTTGTTTGCAGCAAATTGTTTGCAGCAAATTTTTTTGCAGCAAATTGTTTGCAGCAAATTGTTTGCACCAAATTGTTGCACCAAATTGTTTGCAGTAAATTTATTGCACAAAAATGTTTTTGGCAAATTAATTGCATCAAATTGTTTGCACAAATTGTTTGCATAAATTGTTTGCAGCAAATTTGCTTGTAGCAAATTGCTTGTAGCAAATTGTTTGAAGAAAATTGTGTGTAGTAAATTTGTTTGCAGCAAATTTGTTTAAAGCCAATTGTTTGCAGCAAATTGTTTGCAGCAAATTGTTTGTAGCAAATTGTTTGCAGCAAATTGTTTGTAGCAAATTGTTTGCAGCAAATTGTTTGCAGTAAATTGTTTGCAGCAAATTGTTTGCAGCAAATTTGTTTGTAGCAAATTGTTTGCAGCAAATTTGTTTGCAGCAAATTGTTTGCAGCAAATTGTTTGTAGCAAATTGTTTGTAGCAAATTGTTTGTAGCAAATTGTTTGCAGCAAATTGTTTGCAGCAAATTTGTTTGCAGCAAATTTGTTTGCAGCAAATTGTTTTAAGCAAATTGTTTGCAGCAAATTGTTTGTAGCAAATTTGTTTGTAGCAAATTGTTTGCAGCAAATTGTTTGTAGCAAATTGTTTGCAGCAAATTGTTTGCAGCAAATTGTTTGCAGCAAATTGTTTGCAGCAAATTGTTTGCAGCAAATTGTTTGCAGCAAATTGTTTGCAGCAAATTGTTTGCAGCAAAATTGTTTGCAGCAAATTTGTTTGCAGCAAATTGTTTGCAGCAAATTTGTTTGCAGCAAATTGTTTAGCAAATTGTTTGCAGCAAATTGTTTGCAGCAAATTGTTTGCAGCAAATTGTTTGCAGCAAATTGTTTGCAGCAAATTGTTTGCAGCAAATTTGTTTGCAGCAAATTTGTTTGCAGCAAATTGTTTGCAGCAAATTGTTTGCAGCAAATTGTTTGCAGCAAATTGTTTGCAGCAAATTGTTTGCAGCAAATTGTTTGCAAATTGTTTGCAAATTGTTTGCAGCAAAATTGTTTGCAGCAAATTGTTTGCAGCAAATTTGTTTGCAGCAAATTGTTTTAAGCAAATTGTTTGCAGCTAATTGTTTGCAGCAAATTGTTTTAAGCAAATTGTTTGCAGCTAATTGTTTATAGCAAATTTGTTTGTAGCAAATTGTTTGCAGCAAATTGTTTATAGCAAATTGTTTGCAGCAAATTTGTTTGCAGCAAATTGTTTGCAGCAAATTGTTTGTAGCAAATTGTTTGTAGCAAATTGTTTGCAGCAAATTGTTTGCAGCAAAATTGTTTGTAGCAAATTTTTTTGCAGCAAATTGTTTGTAGCAAATTTGTTTGCAGCAAATTGTTTGCAGCAAATTGTTTGCAGCAAATTTGTTTGCGGAAATTGTTTGCAGCAAATTGTTTGCAGCAAATTGTTTGCAGCAAATTGTTTGCAGCAAATTGTTTGCAGCAAATTTGTTTGCAGCAAATTTGTTTGCAGCAAATTGTTTGTAGCAAATTTGTTTGCATCAAATTGTTTGCAGCAAATTGTTTGCAGCTAAAATTGTTTGCAGCAAATTTGTTTGCAGCAAATTTGTTTGCAGCAAATTGTTTGTAGCAAATTTGTTTGCAGCAAATTGTTTGCAGCAAATTGTTTGCAGCAAATTTGTTTGTAGCAAATTGTTTGCAGCAAATTGTTTGCAGCAAATTGTTTATAGCAAATTGTTTGTAGCAAATTGTTTGCAGCAAATTGTTTGCAGCAAATTGTTTGCAGCAAATTGTTTGCAGCAAATTGTTTGCAGCAAATTGTTTGCAGCAAATTGTTTGCAGCAAATTTGTTTGCAGCAAATTTGTTTGCAGCAAATTGTTTGCAGCAAAGTTTGTTTGTAGCAAATTGTTTGTAGCAAATTGTTTGTAGCAAATTGTTTGCAGCAAATTGTTTGCAGCAAATTGTTTGCAGCAAATTTGTTTGCAGCAAATTTGTTTGCAGCAAATTTGTTTGCAGCAAATTTGTTTGTAGCAAATTGTTTGCAGCAAATTTGTTTGCAAATTGTTTGCAGCAAATTGTTTGTAGCAAATTGTTTGCAGCAAATTGTTTGCAGCAAATTGTTTGCAGCAAATTTGTTTGCAGCAAATTTGTTTGCAGCAAATTGTTTGCAGCAAATTGTTTGCAGCAAATTGTTTGCAGCAAATTGTTTTTGCAGCAAATTGTTTGCAGCAAAATTGTTTATAGCAAATTTGTTTGCAGCAAATTGTTTGCAGCAAATTGTTTGTAGCAAATTGTTTGCAGCAAATTGTTTGCAGCAAATTGTTTGCAGCAAATTTGTTTGCAGCAAATTGTTTATAGCAAATTTGTTTGCAGCAAATTGTTTGCAGCAAATTGTTTGCAGCAAATTTGTTTGCAGCAAATTGTTTGCAGCAAATTGTTTGCAGCAAATTGTTTTTGCAGCAAATTGTTTGCAGCAAATTGTTTGCAGCAAATTTGTTTGCAGCAAATTGTTTGCAGCAAATTTGTTTGCAGCAAATTTGTTTGCAGCAAATTTGTTTTTGCAGCAAATTGTTTGCAGCAAATTTTTTTGCAAATTTTGCAGCAAATTGTTTGCAGCAAATTGTTTGCAGCAAATTGTTTGCAGCAAATTTGTTTGCAGCAAATTGTTTGCAGCAAATTTGTTTGCAGCAAATTGTTTGCAGCAAATTGTTTGCAGCAAATTGTTTGCAGCAAATTGTTTGCAGCAAATTTGTTTGTAGCAAATTGTTTGCAGCAAATTGTTTGCAGCAAAATTGTTTGCAGCAAATTGTTTGCAGCAAATTTGTTTGCAGCAAATTGTTTGTAGCAAATTGTTTGCAGCAAATTGTTTGCAGCAAATTGTTTGCAGCAAATTGTTTGCAGCAAATTGTTTGTAGCAAATTGTTTGTAGCAAATTGTTTGCAGCAAATTGTTTGCAGCAAATTGTTTGCAGCAAATTTGTTTGCAGCAAAAAATTTGTTTGCAGCAAATTGTTTGCAGCAAAATTGTTTGCAGCAAATTGTTTGCAGCACAAATTGTTTGCAGCAAATTGTTTGCAGCAAATTGTTTGCAGCAAATTGTTTGCAGCAAATTTGTTTGCAGCAAATTGTTTGCAGCAAATTGTTTGCAGCAAATTGTTTGCAGCAAATTGTTTGCAGCAAATTTGTTTGCAGCAAATTTGTTTGCAGCAAATTGTTTGCAGCAAATTGTTTGCAGCAAATTGTTTGCAGCAAATTGTTTGCAGCAAATTGTTTGCAGCAAATTTGTTTGCAGCAAATTGTTTGCAGCAAATTGTTTGCAGCAAATTGTTTGCAGCAAATTGTTTGCAGCAAATTGTTTGCAGCAAATTTGTTTGCAGCAAATTTGTTTGTAGCAAATTGTTTGCATTAAATTAATTTGCACCAAATTGTTTGCAACAAATTATTTGCAGCAAATTGTTTGTAGCAAATTGTTTGTAGCAAATTGTTTGTAGCAAATTGTTTGCAGCATAATTGTTTGCAGCAAATTTGTTTGCAGCAAATTGTTTTAATCAAATTGTTTGCAGCAAATTGTTTTATAGCAAATTGTTTGCAAATTTGTTTGCAGCAAATTGTTTGCAGCAAATTGTTTGCAGCAAATTTGTTTGCAGCAAATTGTTTGCAGCAAATTGTTTGCAGCAAATTGTTTGCAGCAAATTGTTTGCAGCAAATTGTTTGCTTAGCAAATTGTTTGTAGCAAATTGTTTGTAGCAAATTGTTTGTAGCAAATTGTTTGCAGCAAATTGTTTGCAGCAAATTGTTTGCAGCAAATTGTTTGCAGCAAATTTGTTTGCAGCAAATTGTTTGTAGCAAATTGTTTGCAGCAAATTTGTTTGCAGCAAATTGTTTATAGCAAATTTGTTTGCATTAAATTGTTTGCAGCAAATTTGTTTGCAGCAAATTTGTTTGTAGCAAATTGTTTATAGCAAATTGTTTGTAGCAAGTTGTTTGCAGCAAATTGTCTATAGCAAATTATTTGCAGCAAGTTTGTTTGTAGCAAATTGTTTGCAGCTAATTGTTTGCAGCTAATTGTTTATAGCAAATTTGTTTGCAGCAAATTGTTTGCAGCAAATTTGTTTGTAGCAAATTGTTTGCAGCAAATTGTTTATAGCAAATTGTTTGTAGCAAATTATTTGCAGCAAAATGTTTGCAGCAAATTTGTTTGCAGCAAATTTGTTTGTAGCAAATTGTTTGTAGCAAATTGTTTGTAGCAAATTGTTTGCAGCATATTTGTTTGCAGCAAATTTGTTTGCAGCAAATTGTTTTAAGCAAATTGTTTGCAGCAAATTGTTTATAGCAAATTTGTTTGCATTAAATTGTTTGCAGCAAATTTGTTTGCAGCAAATTTGTTTGTAGCAAATTGTTTGCAGCAAATTGTTTGCAGCAAATTGTTTGTAGCAAATTGTTTGTAGCAAATTGTTTGTAGCAAATTGTTTGTAGCAAATTGTTTGCAGCATATTTGTTTGCAGCAAATTTGTTTGCAGCAAATTGTTTTAAGCAAATTGTTTGCAGCTAATTGTTTATAGCAAATTTGTTTGCAGCAAATTGTTTGCAGCAAATTTGTTTGTAGCAAATTTGTTTGTAGCAAATTTGTTTGTAGCAAATTGTTTGCATTAAATAATTTGCAGCAAATTGTTTGCAGCAAATTTGTTTGCAGCAAATTGTTTTTAGTAAATTGTTTGCAGCTAATTGTTTATAGCAAATTTGTTTGCAGCAAATTGTTTGCAGCAAATTTGTTTGTAGCAAATTTGTTTGTAGCAAATTTGTTTGTAGCAAATTTGTTTGTAGCAAATTTGTTTGCAGCAAATTGTTTGCAGCAAATTGTTTGCAGCAAATTGTTTGCAGCAAATTGTTTGCAGCAAATTGTTTGCAGCAAAATTGTTTATAGCAAAATTGTTTGCAGCAAATTGTTTGCAGCAAATTGTTTGCAGCAAATTGTTTGCAGCAAATTTGTTTGTAGCAAATTGTTTGCAGCAAATTGTTTGCAGCAAATTGTTTGCAGCAAATTGTTTGCAGCAAATTTGTTTGCAGCAAATTTGTTTGTAGCAAATTGTTTGCATTAAATTTAATTTGCACCAAATTGTTTGCAGCAAATTATTTGCAGCAAATTGTTTGTAGCAAATTGTTTGTAGCAAATTGTTTGCAGCATAATTTGTTTGCAGCAAATTGTTTTGCAGCAAATTGTTTGCAGCAAATTGTTTATAGCAAATTTGTTTGCAGCAAATTGTTTGCAGCAAATTTGTTTGTAGCAAATTGTTTGCAGCAAATTGTTTATAGCAAATTGTTTGTAGCAAATTGTTTGCAGCAAATTGTTTGCAAAATTGTTTGCAGCAAATATGTTTGTAGCAAATTGTTTGCAGCAAATTTTTGCAGCAAATTGTTTTGTAGCAAATTTGTTTGCAGCAAATTGTTTGCAGCAAATTGTTTGCAGCAAATTGTTTGCAGCAAATTGTTTGCAGCAAATTGTTTGCAGCAAATTGTTTGCAGCAAATTGTTTGCAGCAAATTGTTTGCAGCAAATTGTTTGCAGCAAATTTGTTTGCAGCAAATTTTTTAGTAAATTTGTTTGCATCAAATTGTTTGCAGGAAATTGTTTGCAGCAAATTTGTTTGCAGCAAATTTGTTTGCAGCAAATTTGTTTGCAGCAAATTGTTTGCAGCAAATTTGTTTGCAGCAAATTGTTTGCAGCAAATTGTTTGCAGCAAATTGTTTGCAGCAAATTGTTTGCAGCAAATTTTTTGTTTGCAGCAAATTGTTTGTAGCAAATTGTTTGCAGCAAATTTGTTTGCAGCAAATTGTTTATAGCAAATTTGTTTGCAGCAAATTGTTTGCAGCAAATTGTTTGCAGCAAATTTGTTTGTAGCAAATTGTTTGTTGCAAATTATTTGCAAATTTGTTTGCAGCAAATTGTTTATAGCAAATTTGTTTGCAGCAAATTGTTTGCAGCAAATTGTTTGCAGCAAATTGTTTGCAGCAAATTGTTTGCAGCAAATTTGTTTGTAGCAAATTGTTTGTTGCAAATTATTTGCAGCAAAATGTTTGCAGCAAATTTGTTGGTAGCAAATTGTTTTTAGCAAATTGTTTGCATCAAATTGTTTGCAGCAAATTGTTTGCAGCAAATTGTTTATAGCAAATTTGTTTGCAGCAAATTGTTTGTAGCAAATTGTTTGTAGCAAATTGTTTGTAGCAAATTGTTTGTAGCAAATTGTTCGCAGCATATTTGTTTGCATCAAATTGTTTGCAGCCAATTTGTTTGCATCAAATTTGTTTGCAGCAAATTTGTTTGCAGCAAATTTGTTTGACGCAAATTGTTTGCAGCAAATTTGTTAGTAGCAAATTGTTTGTTGCAAATTGTTTGCAGCTAATTTGTTTGCAGCTAATTTGTTTGCAGCAAATTGTTTGCACCATATTGTTTGCAGATAATTAATTGCAGCAAATTGTTTTAAGCAAATTGTTTGCAGCAAATTGTTTATAGCAAATTTGTTTGCAGCAAATTGTTTGCAGCAAATTTGTTTGTAGCAAATTGTTTGCAGCAAATTGTTTATAGCAAATTGTTTGTAGCAAGTTGTTTGCAGCAAATTGTTTGCAGCAAATATGCTTGTAGCAAATTGCTTGCAGCAAATTGTTTATAGCATATTTGTTTGCAGCAAATTATTTGCAGCAAATTGTTTGTAGCAAATTGTTTGTAGCAAATTGTTTGTAGCAAATTGTTTGTAGCAAATTGTTCGCAGCATATTTGTTTGCATCAAATTGTTTGCAGCCAATTTGTTTGCATCAAATTTGTTTGCAGCAAATTGTTTGCAGCAAATTTGTTTGTAGCAAATTTGTTTGTAGCAAATTTGTTTGTAGCAAATTGTTTGCATTAAATAATTTGCAGCAAATTGTTTGCAGCAAATTGTTTGCAGCAAATTTGTTTGCAGCAAATTGTTTGCAGCAAATTGTTTGCAGCAAATTGTTTGCAGCAAATTGTTTGCAGCAAATTGTTTGCAGCAAATTGTTTGCAGCAAATTTGTTTGTAGCAAATTTGTTTGTAGCAAATTGTTTGCAGCAAATTGTTTGCAGCAAAATTGTTTGCAGCAAATTGTTTGCAGCAAATTGTTTGCAGCAAATTGTTTGCAGCAAATTGTTTTTAGCAAATTGTTTGCAGCAAATTGTTTATAGCAAATTTGTTTGCAGCAAATTGTTTGCAGCAAATTGTTTGCAGCAAAAGCAAATTGTTTTTGCAAATTGTTTGCAAGCAAATTGTTTGCAGCAAATTGTTTGCAGCAAAATTGTTTGCAGCAAATTTGTTTGCAGCAAATTTGTTTGTAGCAAATTGTTTGCATTAAATTGTTTGCACCAAATTGTTTGCAGCAAATTATTTGCAGCAAATTGTTTGTAGCAAATTGTTTGCAGCAAATTGTTTGCAGCAAATTGTTTGCAGCAAATTGTTTGCAGCAAATTGTTTGCAGCAAATTGTTTGCAGCAAATTGTTTATAGCAAATTTGTTTGCAGCAAATTGTTTGCAGCAAATTTGTTTGTAGCAAATTGTTTGCAGCAAATTGTTTATAGCAAATTGTTTGTAGCAAGTTGTTTGCAGCAAATTGTTTGCAGCAAATATGTTTGTAGCAAATTTTTTTGCAGCAAATTGTTTATAGCAAATTTGTTTGCAGCAAATTGTTTGCAGCAAATTGTTTGCAGCAAATTTGTTTGCAGCAAATTGTTTGCAGCAAATTGTTTGCAGCAAATTGTTTGCAGCAAATTGTTTGCAGCAAATTGTTTGCAGCAAATTTGTTTGCAGCAAATTTTTGTTTGCAGCAAATTGTTTGCAGCAAATTGTTTGCAGCAAATTTGTTTGCAGCAAATTGTTTGCAGCAAATTGTTTGCAGCAAATTTGTTTTGTTTGCAGCAAATTGTTTGCAGCAAATTGTTTGCAGCAAATTGTTTGCAGCAAATTGTTTGCAGCAAATTGTTTGCAGCAAATTGTTTGCAGCAAATTGTTTGCAGCAAATTGTTTGCAGCAAATTGTTTGTAGCAAATTGTTTGTTGCAAATTGTTTGCAGCAAATTGTTTGCAGCAAATTGTTTGTAGCAAATTGTTTGCAGCAAATTGTTTGCAGCAAATTGTTTGCAGCAAATTTGTTTGCAGCAAATTTGTTTGTAGCAAATTGTTTGCAGCAAATTGTTTGCAGCAAATTGTTTGCAGCAAATTTGTTTGTAGCAAATTGTTTTTAGCAAATTGTTTGCATCAAATTGTTTGCAGCAAATTTGTTTGCAGCAAATTGTTTATAGCAAATTTGTTTGCAGCAAATTGTTTGCAGCAAATTGTTTGTAGCAAATTGTTTAGCAAATTGTTTGCAGCAAATTGTTTGCAGCAAATTGTTTGCAGCAAATTGTTTGCAGCAAATTTGTTTGCAGCAAATTTGTTTGCAGCAAATTTGTTTGCAGCAAATTTGTTTGACGCAAATTGTTTGCAGCAAATTTGTTAGTAGCAAATTGTTTGTTGCAAATTGTTTGCAGCAAATTTGTTTGCAGCAAATTTGTTTGCAGCAAATTGTTTGCACCAAATTGTTTGCAGAAAATTATTTGCAGCAAATTGTTTGCAGCAAATTGTTTGCAGCAAATTGTTTATAGCAAATTTGTTTGCAGCAAATTGTTTGCAGCAAATTTGTTTGTAGCAAATTGTTTGCAGCAAATTGTTTATAGCAAATTGTTTGTAGCAAGTTGTTTGCAGCAAATTGTTTGCAGCAAATATGTTTGTAGCAAATTGCTTGCAGCAAATTGTTTATAGCATATTTGTTTGCAGCAAATTATTTGCAGCAAATTTGTTTGTAGCAAACTGTTTGTTGTTAATTATTTGCAGCAAATTTGTTTGCAGCAAATTGTTTGCAGCAAATTGTTTATAGCAAATTGTTTGCAGCAAATTGTTTGCAGCAAAGTTTGTTTGTAGCAAATTGTTTGCAGCAAATTGTTTGCAGCAAATTATTTGCAGCAAATTTGTTTGTAGCAAACTGTTTGTTGTTAATTATTTGCAGCAAATTTGTTTGCAGCAAATTGTTTGCAGCAAATTGTTTATAGCAAATTTGTTTGCAGCAAATTGTTTGCAGCAAATTGTTTGTAGCAAATTGTTTGTAGCAAGTTTGTTTGTAGCAAATTGTTTGCAGCAAATTTGTTTGTAGCAAATTGTTTGCAGCAAATTTGTTTGCAGCAAATTTGTTTGTAGCAAATTGTTTGCAGCAAATTGTTTGCAGCAAATTTGTTTGCAGCAAATTTGTTTGTAGCAAATTGTTTGCAGCAAATTGTTTGCAGCAAATTGTTTGTAGCAAATTGTTTGCAGATTTGTTTGCAGCAAATTGTTTGCAGCAAATTGTTTGCAGCAAATTGTTTGCAGCAAATTGTTTGTAGCAAATTGTTTGCAGCAAATTGTTTGTAGCAAATTGTTTGCAGCAAATTTGTTTGCAGCAAATTGTTTGTAGCAAATTGTTTGCAGCAAATTGTTTGCAGCAAATTGTTTGCAGCAAATTTGTTTGCAGCAAATTGTTTGCAGCAAATTGTTTGCAGCAAAATTGTTTGCAGCAAATTTGTTTGCAGCAAATTGTTTGTAGCAAATTGTTTGCAGCAAATTGTTTGCAGCAAATTGTTTGCAGCAAATTTGTTTGCAGCAAATTTGTTTGCAGCAAATTGTTTGCAGCAAATTGTTTGTAGCAAATGTTTGTTTGCAGCAAATTGTTTGCAGCAAATTGTTTGCAGCAAATTTGTTTGTAGCAAATTGTTTGTAGCAAATTGTTTGCAGCAAATTGTTTGCAGCAATTTGTTTGTAGCAAATTTGTTTGCAGCAAATTGTTTGCAGCAAATTGTTTGCAGCAAATTGTTTGCAGCAAATTGTTTATAGCAAATTTGTTTGCAGCAAATTGTTTGCAGCAAATTTGTTTGTAGCAAATTGTTTGCAGCAAATTGTTTGTAGCAAATTGTTTGTAGCAAATTGTTTGCAGCAAATTGTCTATAGCAAATTATTTGCAGCAAATTTGTTTGTAGCAAATTGTTTGTAGCAAATTGTTTGTAGCAAATTGTTTGCAGCAAATTTGTTTGTAGCAAATTGTTTGTAGCAAATTGTTTGCAGCAAATTTGTTTGCAGCAAATTTGTTTGCAGCAAATTGTTTGCAGCAAAATTATTTGCAGCAAATTGTTTGCAGCAAATTTGTTTTGCAGCAAATTGTTTTTAGCAAATTTGTTTGCATCAAATTGTTTGCAGGAAATTGTTTGCAGCAAATTTGTTTGCCGCAAATTTGTTTGCAGCAAATTTGTTTGCAGCAAATTGTTTATAGCAAATTTGTTTGCAGCAAATTGTTTGCAGCAAATTGTTTGCAGCAAATTTGTTTGTAGCAAATTGTTTGTTGCAAATTATTTTGCAGCAAATTGTTTGCAGCAAATTTGTTTGTAGCAAATTTGTTTGCAGCAAATTGTTTGCATTAAATTAGTTTGCAGCAAATTGTTTGCAGCAAATTGTTTGCAGCAAATTGTTTGTAGCAAATTGTTTGTAGCAAATTGTTTGCAGCAAATTTGTTTGCAGCAAATTTGTTTGCAGTAAATTGTTTGCAGCAAATTGTTTGCAGCAAATTGTTTATAGCAAATTTGTTTGTAGCAAATTGTTTGTTGCAAATTGATTGCAGCAAATTGTTTAAATCAAATTTGTTTGCAGCAAATTGTTTGCAGGAAATTTGTTTGTAGCAAATTGTTTGTAGCAAATTATTTGCAGCAAATTTGTTTGCAGCAAATTGTTTGTAGCAAATTTGTTTGCAGCAAATTTGTTTGCAGCAAATTGTTTGCAGCAAATTTGTTTGCAGCAAATTTGTTTGCAGCAAATTGTTTATAGCAAATTGTTTGCAGCAAATTTGTTTGCAGCAAGATTGTTTGTAGCAAATTGTTTGCAGCAAATTGTTTGCAGCAAATTTGTTTGCAGCAAATTGTTTGCAGCAAATTTGTTTGTAGCAAATTGTTTGCAGCAAATTGTTTGTAGCAAATTGTTTGTAGCAAATTTGTTTGCAGCAAAATGTTTGCAGCAAATTTGTTTGTAGCAAATTGTTTGTAGCAAATTGTTTGCAGCAAATTGTTTGCAGCAAATTTGTTTGCAGCAAATTTGTTTGCAGCAAATTTGTTTGCAGCAAATTTGTTTGTAGCAAATTATTTGCAGCAAGTTTGTTTGTAGCAAATTGTTTGTAGCAAATTGTTTGTAGCAAATTGTTTGTAGCAAATTGTTTGTAGCAAATTGTTTGCAGCAAATTTGTTTGCAGCAAATTGTTTGCAGCAAATTTGTTTGTAGCAAATTTGTTTGTAGCAAATTGTTTGCATTAAATAATTTGCACCAAATTGTTTGCAATAAATTAATTGCAGCAATTTGTTTGTAGCAAATTGTTTGTAGCAAATTGTTTGCAGCATATTTGTTTGCAGCAAATTTGTTTGCAGTAAATTGTTTTAAGCAAATTGTTTGCAGCAAATTGTTTATAGCAAATTTGTTTGTAGCAAACTGTTTGTTGTTAATTATTTGCCTCAAATTTGTTTGCAGCAAATTGTTTGCAGGAAATTTGTTTGTAGCAAATTGTTTGTTGCAAATTATTTGCAGCAAGTTTGTTTGTAGCAAATTGTTTGTAGCATATTTGTTTGCAGGAAATTTGTTTGCAGCAAATTGTTTGCAGCATATTTGTTTGCAGCAAATTTGTTTGCAGCAAATTGTTTATAGCAAATTGTCTATAGCAAATTATTTGCAGCAAGTTTGTTTGTAGCAAATTGTTTGCAGCTAATTGTTTATAGCAAATTTGTTTGCAGCAAATTGTTTGCAGCAAATTTGTTTGTAGCAAATTGTTTGCAGCAAATTGTTTATAGCAAATTGTTTGTAGCAAATTATTTGCAGCAAAATGTTTGCAGCAAATTTGTTTGCAGCAAATTGTTTTAAGCAAATTGTTTGCAGCAAATTGTTTATAGCAAATTTGTTTGCATTAAATTGTTTGCAGCAAATTTGTTTGCAGCAAATTTGTTTGTAGCAAATTATTTGCAGCAAGTTTGTTTGTAGTAAATTGTTTGTAGCAAATTGTTTGTAGCAAATTGTTTGTAGCAAATTGTTTGTAGCAAATTGTTTGCAGCATATTTGTTTGTAGCAAATTGTTTTAAGCAAATTGTTTGCAGCAAATTGTTTGTAGCAAATTTGTTTGCAGTAAATTGTTTGCAGCAAATTTGTTTGCAGCAAATTGTTTGTAGCAAATTGTTTATAGCAAATTTGTTTGCATTAAATTGTTTGCAGCAAATTTGTTTGCAGCAAATTTGTTTGTAGCAAATTGTTTTAAGCAAATTGTTTGCAGCAAATTGTTTATAGCAAATTTGTTTGCATTAAATTGTTTGCATTAAATTGTTTGCAGCAAATTTGTTTGCAGCAAATTTGTTTGTAGCAAATTATTTGCAGCAAAATGTTTGCAGCAAATTTGTTTGCAGCATATTTGTTTGCAGCAAATTGTTTTTAGTAAATTGTTTGCAGCTAATTGTTTATAGCAAATTTGTTTGCAGCAAATTGTTTGCAGCAAATTGTTTATAGCAAATTGTTTGTAGCAAATTGTTTGTAGCAAATTGTTTGTAGCAAATTGTTTGTAGCAAATTGTTTGCAGCATATTTGTTTGCAGCAAATTTGTTTGTAGCAAATTGTTTGTAGCAAGTTGTTTGCAGCAAATTGTCTATAGCAAATTATTTGCAGCAAGTTTGTTTGTAGCAAATTGTTTGTAGCAAATTGTTTGCATTAAATAATTTGCACCAAATTGTTTGCAATAAATTAATTGCAGCAAATTGTTTGTAGCAAATTTTTTGTAGCAAATTGTTTGTAGCAAATTGTTTGCAGCATATTTGTTTGCAGCAAATTTGTTTGCAGCAAATTGTTTTAAGCAAATTGTTTGCAGCTAATTGTTTATAGCAAATTTGTTTGTAGCAAATTTGTTTGTAGCAAATTTGTTTGTAGCAAATTGTTTGCAGCAAATTGTTTGCAGCAAATTTGTTTGTAGCAAATTTGTTTGTAGCAAATTTGTTTGTAGCAAATTGTTTGCATTAAATAATATGCAGCAAATTGTTTGCAGCAAATTTGTTTGCAGCAAATTGTTTTTAGTAAATTGTTTGCAGCTAATTGTTTATAGCAAATTTGTTTGCAGCAAATTGTTTGCAGCAAATTTGTTTGTAGCAAATTTGTTTGTAGCAAATTTGTTTGTAGCAAATTTGTTTGTAGCAAATTGTTTGCATTAAATAATTTGCAGCAAATTGTTTGCAGCAAATTTGTTTGCAGCAAATTGTTTTTAGTAAATTGTTTGCAGCTAATTGTTTATAGCAAATTTGTTTGCAGCAAATTGTTTGCAGCAAATTGTTTGCAGCAAATTTGTTTGTAGCAAATTGTTTGTTGCAAATTGTTTATAGCAAATTGTTTGTAGCAAGTTGTTTGCAGCAAATTGTTTGCAGCAAATATGTTTGTAGCAAATTGTTTGCAGCAAATTGTTTATAGCAAATTTGTTTGCAGCAAATTTGTTTGTAGCAAATTGTTTGTTGCAAATTATTTGCAGCAAATTTGTTTGCAGCAAATTGTTTGCAGCAAATTTGTTTGTAGCAAATTGTTTGTTGCAAATTGTTTGCAGCAAGTTTTGTTTGTAGAAAATTGTTTGCATTAAATTGTTTGCAGCAAATTTGTTTGCAGCAAATTTGTTTGCAGCAAATTGTTTTGCAAATTGTTTGTAGCAAATTGTTTGTAGCAAATTGTTTGTAGCAAGTTGTTTGCAGCAAATTGTATATAGCAAATTATTTGCAGCAAGTTTGTTTGTAGCAAATTGTTTGCAGGAAATTTGTTTGTAGCAAATTGTTTGTTGCAAATTATTTGCAGCAAGTTTGTTTGTAGCAAATTGTTTGCATTAAATTGTTTGCAGCAAATTTGTTTGCAGCAAATTTGTTTGTAGCAAATTGTTTGCAGCAAATTGTTTATAGCAAATTGTTTGTAGCAAGTTGTTTGCAGCAAATTGTCTATAGCAAATTATTTGCAGCAAGTTTGTTTGTAGCAAATTGTTTGTAGCAAATTGTTTGTAGCAAATTGTTTGCAGCATATTTGTTTGTAGCAAATTGTTTGTTGCAAATTATTTGCAGCAAAATGTTTGCAGCAAATTTGTTTGTAGCAAATTGTTTGTTGCAAATTATTTGCAGCAAAATGTTTGCAGCAAATTTGTTTGCAGCAAATTTGTTTTAGTAAATTGTGTGCATCAAATTGTTTGCAGGAAATTGTTTGCAGCAAATTTGTTTGCCGCAAATTTGTTTGCAGCAAATTTGTTTGCAGCAAATTGTTTTTAGTAAATTGTGTGCATCAAATTGTTTGCAGGAAATTGTTTGCAGCAAATTTGTTTGCCGCAAATTTGTTTGCAGCAAATTTGTTTGCAGCAAATTGTTTATAGCAAATTTGTTTGCAGCAAATTGTTTGCAGCAAATTGTTTGCAGCAAATTGTTTGCAGCAAATTTGTTTGTAGCAAATTGTTTGTTGCAAATTATTTGCAGCAAAATGTTTGCAGCAAATTTGTTTGTAGCAAATTTGTTTGTAGCAAATTGTTTTAAGCAAATTGTTTGCAGCAAATTGTTTGCAGCAAATTAATTGCAGCAAATTTGTTTGTAGCAAATTGTTTGCAGCAAATTGTTTGCAGCAAATTGTTTGTAGCCAATATGTTTGCAGCACATTGTTTGCAGAAAATTATTTGCAGCAAATTGTTTGCAGCAAATTGTTTGCAGCAAATTTGTTTGCAGCAAATTTGTTTGCAGCAAATTTGTTTGCAGCAAATTTGTTTGCCGCAAATTTGTTTGCAGCAAATTTGTTTGCAGCAAATTGTTTATAGCAAATTTGTTTGCAGCAAATTGTTTGCAGCAAATTGTTTGCAGCAAATTTGTTTGTAGCAAATTGTTTGTTGCAAATTATTTGCAGCAAATTGTTTGCAGCAAATTGTTTGTAGCAAATTTGTTTGTAGCAAATTGTTTGCATTAAATAATTTGCACCAAATTGTTTGCAATAAATTATTTGCAGCAAAATGTTTGCAGCAAATTTGTTTGTAGCAAATTTGTTTGTAGCAAATTGTTTGCATTAAATAATTTGCACCAAATTGTTTGCAATAAATTAATTGCAGCAATTTGTTTGTAGCAAATTGTTTATAGCAAATTTGTTTGCAGCAAATTGTTTGCAGCAAATTGTTTGCAGCAAATTTGTTTGTAGCAAATTGTTTGTTGCAAATTGTTTATAGCAAATTGTTTGTAGCAAGTTGTTTGCAGCAAATTGTTTGCAGCAAATATGCTTGTAGCAAATTGCTTGCAGCAAATTGTTTATAGCATATTTGTTTGCAGCAAATTATTTGCAGCAAATTTGTTTGTAGCAAACTGTTTGTTGTTAATTATTTGCAGCAAATTTGTTTGCAGCAAATTGTTTGCAGGAAATTTGTTTGTAGCAAATTGTTTGTTGCAAATTATTTGCAGCAAGTTTGTTTGTAGAAAATTGTTTGCATTAAATTGTTTGCAGCAAATTTGTTTGCAGCAAATTTGTTTGTAGCAAATTGTTTGCAGCAAATTGTTTATAGCAAATTGTTTGTAGCAAGTTGTTTGCAGCAAATTGTCTATAGCAAATTATTTGCAGCAAGTTTGTTTGTAGCAAATTGTTTGCAGGAAATTTGTTTGTAGCAAATTGTTTGTTGCAAATTATTTGCAGCAAGTTTGTTTGTAGCAAATTGTTTGCAGCAAATTGTTTGCAGCAAATTTGTTTGCAGCAAATTGTTTGCAGCAAATTGTTTGCAGCAAATTGTTTGTAGCAAATTGTTTGTAGCAAATTGTTTGTTGCAAATTATTTGCAGCAAATTTGTTTGCAGCAAATTGTTTGCAGCAAATTGTTTGCAGCAAATTGTTTGCAGCAAATTTGTTTGCAGCAAATTGTTTGTAGCAAATTTGTTTGCAGCAAATTGTTTGCAGCAAATTTGTTTGTAGCAAATTGTTTGTAGCAAATTTGTTTTGCAGCAAATTGTTTGCAGCAAATTTGTTTGCAGCAAATTGTTTTGTAGCAAATTGTTTGCATCAAATTGTTTGCAGCAAATTGTTTGCAGCAAATTTGTTTGCAGCAAATTTGTTTGCAGCAAATTTGTTTGCAGCAAATTGTTTGTAGCAAATTGTTTGCATCAAATTGTTTGCAGCAAATTGTTTGCAGCAAATTTGTTTGCCGCAAATTTGTTTGCAGCAAATTTGTTTGCAGCAAATTGTTTGTAGCAAATTTGTTTGCAGCAAATTGTTTGCAGCAAATTGTTTGCAGCAAATTTGTTTGTAGCAAATTGTTTGTTGCAAATTATTTGCAGCAAAATGTTTGCAGCAAATTTGTTTGTAGCAAATTTGTTTGTAGCAAATTGTTTGCATTAAATAATTTGCACCAAATTGTTTGCAATAAATTAATTGCAGCAATTTGTTTGTAGCAAATTGTTTGTAGCAAATTGTTTGCAGCATATTTGTTTGCAGCAAATTTGTTTGCAGTAAATTGTTTTAAGCAAATTGTTTGCAGCAAATTGTTTATAGCAAATTTGTTTGTAGCAAACTGTTTGTTGCAAATTGTTTGTCGCAAATTTGTTTGCAGCAAATTGTTTGCAGCAAATTTGTTTGTAGCAAATTTGCAAATTGTTTGCAGCAAATTGTTTGTAGCAAATTGTTTGTAGCAAATTGTTTGCAGCAAATTTGTTTGCAGCAAATTGTTTGCAGCAAATTTGTTTGCAGCAAATTTGTTTGCAGCAAATTGTTTATAGCAAATTGTCTTTAGCAAATTGTTTGCAGCAAATTTGTTTGCAGCAAATTGTTTGCAGCAAATTGTTTATAGCAAATTTGTTTGCAGCAAATTGTTTGCAGCAAATTTGTTTGTAGCAAATTGTTTGCAGCAAATTGTTTATAGCAAATTGTTTGTAGCAAATTATTTGCAGCAAAATGTTTGCAGCAAATTTGTTTGCAGCAAATTGTTTTAAGCAAATTGTTTGCAGCAAATTGTTTATAGCAAATTTGTTTGCATTAAATTGTTTGCAGCAAATTTGTTTGCAGCAAATTTGTTTGTAGCAAATTATTTGCAGCAAGTTTGTTTGTAGTAAATTGTTTGTAGCAAATTGTTTGTAGCAAATTGTTTGTAGCAAATTGTTTGTAGCAAATTGTTTGCAGCATATTTGTTTGTAGCAAATTGTTTTAAGCAAATTGTTTGCAGCAAATTGTTTATAGCAAATTTGTTTGCATTAAATTGTTTGCAGCAAATTTGTTTGCAGCAAATTGTTTGTAGCAAATTGTTTATAGCAAATTTGTTTGCAGCTAATTGTTTATAGCAAATTTGTTTGCAGCAAATTGTTTGCAGCAAATTGTTTATAGCAAATTGTTTGTAGCAAATTGTTTGTAGCAAATTGTTTGTAGCAAATTGTTTGTAGCAAATTGTTTGCAGCATATTTGTTTGCAGCAAATTTGTTTGTAGCAAATTGTTTGTAGCAAGTTGTTTGCAGCAAATTGTCTATAGCAAATTATTTGCAGCAAGTTTGTTTGTAGCAAATTGTTTGTAGCAAATTGTTTTAAGCAAATTGTTTGCAGCAAATTGTTTATAGCAAATTTGTTTGCATTAAATTGTTTGCATTAAATTGTTTGCAGCAAATTGTTTGCAGCAAATTTGTTTGTAGCAAATTATTTGCAGCAAAATGTTTGCAGCAAATTTGTTTGCAGCAAATTTGTTTGCAGCAAATTGTTTGTAGTAAATTGTTTGCAGCTAATTGTTTATAGCAAATTTGTTTGCAGCAAATTGTTTGCAGCAAATTGTTTATAGCAAATTGTTTGTAGCAAATTGTTTGTAGCAAATTGTTTGTAGCAAATTGTTTGTAGCAAATTGTTTGCAGCATATTTGTTTGCAGCAAATTTGTTTGCAGCAAATTGTTTGTAGCAAATGTTGTTTGCAGCAAATTGTTTGCAGCAAATTGTTTGCAGCAAATTTGTTTGTAGCAAATTGTTTGTAGCAAATTGTTTGCATCAAATTGTTTGCATCAAATTGTTTGCAGCAAATTGTTTGCAGCAAATTTGTTTGCAGCAAATTGTTTGTAGCAAATTGTTTGCAGCAAATTTGTTTGCAGCAAATTTGTTTGCAGCAAATTGTTTTTAGCAAATTGTTTGCAGCAAATTGTTTATAGCAAATTTGTTTGCAGCAAATTGTTTGCAGCAAATTGTTTGTAGCAAATTTGTTTGCAGCAAATTGTTTGCAGCAAATTGTTTGCAGCAAATTTGTTTGTAGCAAATTGTTTGTTGCAAATTATTTGCAGCAAAATGTTTGCAGCAAATTTGTTTGTAGCAAATTTGTTTGTAGCAAATTGTTTTAAGCAAATTGTTTGCAGCAAATTGTTTATAGCAAATTTGTTTGCAGCAAATTGTTTGCAGCAAATTTGTTTGTAGCAAATTGTTTGCAGCAAATTGTTTATAGCAAATTGTTTGTAGCAAATTGTTTGCAGCAAATTGTTTGCAGCAAATTGTTTGCAGCAAGTTTGTTTGTAGCAAATTGTTTGTAGCAAATTGTTTGTAGCAAATTGTTTGCAGCATATTTGTTTGTAGCAAATTGTTTGTTGCAAATTATTTGCAGCAAAATGTTTGCATCTAATTTGTTTGCAGCAAATTGTTTGCAATAAATTAATTGCAGCAAATTGTTTGCAGCAAATTTGTTTGCAGCAAATTGTTTTTAGTAAATTGTGTGCATCAAATTGTTTGCAGCAAATTGTTTGCAGCAAATTTGTTTGCCGCAAATTTGTTTGCAGCAAATTTGTTTGCAGCAAATTGTTTATAGCAAATTTGATTGCAGCAAATTTGTTTGCAGCAAATTTGTTTGCAGCAAGTTTGTTTGTAGCAAATTGTTTGCAGCATATTTGTTTGCAGCAAATTTGTTTGCAGCAAATTTGTTTTAAGCAAATTTGTTTGCAGCAAATTGTTTGCATTAAATAATTTGCACCAAATTGTTTGCAGCAAATTAATTGCAGCAAATTGTTTGTAGCAAATTGTTTGTAGCAAATTGTTTGCAGCATATTTGTTTGCAGCAAATTTGTTTGCAGTAAATTGTTTTAAGCAAATTGTTTGCAGCAAATTGTTTATAGCAAATTTGTTTGTAGCAAACTGTTTGTTGTTAATTATTTGCCTCAAATTTGTTTGCAGCAAATTGTTTGCAGAAAATTTGTTTGTAGCAAATTGTTTGTTGCAAATTATTTGCAGCAAATTGTTTTGTAGCAAATTGTTTGTAGCAAATTTGTTTGCAGCAAATTTGTTTGCAGCAAATTGTTTGCAGCATAATTGTTTGCAGCAAATTTGTTTGCAGCAAATTGTTTATAGCAAATTGTTTGTAGCAAATTGTTTGCAGCAAAGTTTGTTTGCAGCAAATTGTTTGCAGCAAATTTGTTTGCAGCAAATTGTTTGCAGCAAATTTGTTTGCAGCAAATTGTTTGTAGCAAATTGTTTGCAGCAAATTGTTTGCAGCAAAATTGTTTGCAGCAAATTTGTTTGCAGCAAATTGTTTAAGCAAATTGTTTGCAGCAAATTGTTTGCAGCAAATTTGTTTGCATCAAATTGTTTGCAGCAAATTTGTTTGCAGCAAATTTGTTTGCAGCAAATTTGTTTGCAGCAAGATTGTTTGTAGCAAATTGTTTGTAGCAAATTGTTTGTAGCAAATTGTTTGTAGCAAATTGTTTGTAGCAAATTGTTTGCAGCAAATTTGTTTGCTTTTGCAGCAAATTGTTTTTAAGCAAATTGTTTGCAGCAAATTGTTTATAGCAAATTTGTTTGCATTAAATTGTTTGCAGCAAATTTGTTTGCAGCAAATTGTTTGTAGCAAATTGTTTATAGCAAATTTGTTTGCATTAAATTGTTTGCAGCAAATTTGTTTGCAGCAAATTTGTTTGTAGCAAATTGTTTTCAGCAAATTGTTTGCAGCAAATTGTTTATAGCAAATTTGTTTGCATCAAATTGTTTGCAGCAAATTGTTTGCAGCAAATTTGTTTGCAGCAAATTTGTTTGTAGCAAATTATTTGCAGCAAAATGTTTGCAGCAAATTTGTTTGCAGCATATTTGTTTGCAGCAAATTGTTTTTAGCAAATTGTTTGCAGCAAATTGTTTATAGCAAATTTGTGTGCAGCAAATTAGTTTGCAGCAAATTGTTTATAGCAAATTTGTTTGTAGCAAATTGTTTGTAGCAAATTGTTTGTAGCAAATTGTTTGTAGCAAATTGTTTGCAGCAAATTTGTTTGCAGCAAATTTGTTTGTAGCAAATTTGTTTGCAGCAAATTTGTTTGCAGCAAATTGTTTGTTGCAAATTATTTGCAGCAAAATGTTTGCAGCAAATTTGTTTGTAGCAAATTTGTTTGTAGCAAATTGTTTGCATTAAATAATTTGCACCAAATTGTTTGCAATAAATTAATTGCAGCAAATTGTTTGTAGCAAATTGTTTGCAGCAAATTGTTTGTAGCAAATTGTTTGCAGCATATTTGTTTGCAGCAAATTTGTTTGCAGCAAATTGTTTTAATCAAATTGTTTGCAGCAAATTGTTTATAGCAAATTTGTTTGTAGCAAATTTGTTTGTAGCAAATTTGTTTGTAGCAAATTTTTGCATTAAATAGTTTGCAGCAAATTGTTTGCAGCAAATTTGTTTGCAGCAAATTGTTTTTAGCAAATTGTTTGCAGCAAATTGTTTGCAGCAAATTTGTTTGCAGCAAATTGTTTGCAGCAAATTGTGTGCATCAAATTGTTTGCATCAAATTGTTTGCAGCAAATTGTTTGCAGCAAATTTGTTTGCAGCAAATTGTTTTTAGCAAATTGTTTGCAGCAAATTGTTTATAGCAAATTTGTTTGCAGCAAATTGTTTGCAGCAAATTTGTTTGCAGCAAATTGTTTGCAGCAAATTTGTTTGCAGCAAATTGTTTGCAGCAAATTTGTTTGTAGCAAATTTGTTTGCAGCAAATTGTTTGCAGCAAATTGTTTGCAGCAAATTTGTTTGTAGCAAATTGTTTTAAGCAAATTGTTTGCAGCAAATTGTTTATAGCAAATTTGTTTGTAGCAAATTGTTTGCAGCAAATTTGTTTGCAGCAAATTGTTTGCAGCAAATTGTTTGCAGCAAATTGTTTGTAGCAAATTTGTTTGTAGCAAATTGTTTGCAGCAAATTTGTTTGTAGCAAATTGTTTGCAGCAAATTGTTTGCAGCAAATTGTTTGCAGCAAATTTGTTTGCAGCAAATTGTTTTGCAGCAAATTGTTTGCAGCAAATTGTTTGTAGCAAATTTGTTTGCAGCAAATTGTTTGCAGCAAATTTGTTTGCAGCAAATTTGTTTGTAGCAAATTTGTTTGTAGCAAATTTGTTTGTAGCAAATTGTTTGCATTAAATAATTTGCAGCAAATTGTTTGCAGCAAGTTTGTTTGTAGCAAATTGTTTGTAGAAAATTTGTTTGCCGCAAATTGTTTGTAGCAAATTGTTTGCAGCAAATTGTTTGCAGCAAATTGTTTGCAGCAAATTTGTTTGTAGCAAATTGTTTGTTGCAAATTATTTGCAGCAAATTGTTTGCAGCAAATTGTTTGCAGCCAATTTGTTTGTAGCAAATTGTTTGCAGCAAATTGTTTATAACAAATTGTTTGTAGCAAGTTGTTTGCAGCAAATTGTTTGCAGCAAATATGTTTGTAGCAAATTTTTTTGCAGCTAATTGTTTATAGCAAATTTGTTTGCAGCAAATTGTTTGTAGCAAATTTGTTTGTAGCAAATTGTTTGCAGCAAATTGTTTATAGCAAGTTGTTTGCAGCAAATTGTTTGCAGCAAATTTGTTTGCAGGAAATTGTTTGCACCAAATTGTTTGCAATAAATTAATTGCAGCAAATTGTTTGCAGCAAATTTGTTTGCAGCAAATTGTTTGCAGCAAATTGTTTGCATCAAATTGTTTGCAGCAAATTGTTTGCAGCAAATTGTTTGCAGCAAATTGTTTATAGCAAATTTGTTTGCAGCAAATTGTTTGCAGCAAATTGTTTGCAGAAATTTGTTTGCAGCAAATTTGTTTGTAGCAAATTGTTTGTAGCAAATTGTTTGCAAATTTGTTTGCAGCAAATTGTTTGCAGCAAATTGTTTGCAGCAAATTTGTTTTTAGCAAATTGTTTGTTGCAAATTATTTGCAGCAAAATGTTTGCAGCAAATTTGTTTGTAGCAAATTGTTTTAAGCAAATTGTTTGCAGCTAATTGTTTATAGCAAATTTGTTTGTAGCATATTTGTTTGCAGCAAATTTGTTTGCAGCAAATTGTTTGCAGCAAATTGTTTGTAGCAAATTGTTTGCAGCAAATTTGTTTGCAGCAAATTTGTTTGTAGCAAATTTGTTTTAGCAAATTGTTTGCATTAAATTGTTTGCAGCAAATTGTTTGCAGCAAATTTGTTTGCAGCAAATTGTTTTTAGTAAATTGTTTGCAGCTAATTGTTTATAGCAAATTTGTTTGCAGCAAATTGTTTGCAGCAAATTTGTTTGTAGCAAATTTGTTTGTAGCAAATTTGTTTGTAGCAAATTTGTTTGTAGCAAATTGTTTGCATTAAATAATTTGCAGCAAATTGTTTGCAGCAAATTTGTTTGCAGCAAATTGTTTTTAGTAAATTGTTTGCAGCTAATTGTTTATAGCAAATTTGTTTGCAGCAAATTGTTTGCAGCAAATTGTTTGCAGCAAATTTGTTTGTAGCAAATTGTTTGTTGCAAATTATTTGCAGCAAAATGTTTGCAATAAATTAATTGCAGCCAATTTGTTTGTAGCAAATTGTTTGCAGCAAATTGTTTATAGCAAATTGTTTGTAGCAAGTTGTTTGCAGCAAATTGTTTGCAGCAAATATGTTTGTAGCAAATTTTTTTGCAGCTAATTGTTTATAGCAAATTTGTTTGCAGCAAATTGTTTGTAGCAAATTTGTTTGTAGCAAATTGTTTGCAGCAAATTGTTTATAGCAAATTGTTTGCAGCAAATTGTTTGCAGCAAATTTGTTTGCAGGAAATTGTTTGCACCAAATTGTTTGCAATAAATTAATTGCAGCAAATTGTTTGCAGCAAATTTGTTTGCAGCAAATTGTTTTTAGTAAATTGTGTGCATCAAATTGTTTGCAGGAAATTGTTTGCAGCAAATTTGTTTGTAGCAAATTGTTTATAGCAAATTTGTTTGTAGCAAATTGTTTGCAGCAAAGTGTTTGCAGCAAATTTGTTTGCAGGCAAATTTGTTTGCAGCAAATTGTTTGCAGTAAATTGTTTGCAGCAAATTGTTTGCAGCAAATTTGTTTGCAGCAAATTGTTTTTAGTAAATTGTGTGCATCAAATTGTTTGCAGGAAATTGTTTGCAGCAAATTTGTTTGTAGCAAATTGTTTATAGCAAATTTGTTTGCAGCAAATTGTTTGCAGAAAATTGTTTGCAGCAAATTTGTTTGTAGCAAATTGTTTGTTGCAAATTATTTGCAAATTTGTTTGCAGCAAATTGTTTGCAGCAAATTGTTTGCAGCAAATTGTTTGCAGCAAATTTGTTTTTAGCAAATTGTTTGTTGCAAATTATTTGCAGCAAAATGTTTGCAGCAAATTTGTTTGTAGCAAATTGTTTTTAGCAAATTGTTTGCATCAAATTGTTTGCAGCAAATTGTTTGCAGCAAATTGTTTATAGCAAATTTGTTTGCAGCAAATTGTTTGTAGCAAATTGTTTGTAGCAAATTGTTTGTAGCAAATTGTTTGTAGCAAATTGTTTGTAGCAAATTGTTTGCAGCATATTTGTTTGCATCAAATTGTTTGCAGCCAATTTGTTTGCATCAAATTTGTTTGCAGCAAATTTGTTTGCAGCAAATTTGTTTGACGCAAATTGTTTGCAGCAAATTTGTTAGTAGCAAATTGTTTGTTGCAAATTGTTTGCAGCTAATTTGTTTGCAGCTAATTTGTTTGCAGCAAATTGTTTGCACCATATTGTTTGCAGATAATTAATTGCAGCAAATTGTTTTAAGCAAATTGTTTGCAGCAAATTATTTGCAGCAAATTGCTTGCAGCAAATTGTTTATAGCATATTTGTTTGCAGCAAATTATTTGCAGCAAATTTGTTTGTAGCAAACTTTAGCAAATTGTTTGCACAAATTTGCAGCAAATTTGTTTGTAGCAAATTGTTTTGTAGCAAATTGTTTGTAGCAAATTTGTTTGCAGCAAATTGTTTGCAGCAAATTTGTTTGCAGCAAATTTGTTTGCAGCAAATTTGTTTGCGCAAATTGTTTTCATTAAATTGTTTGCAGCTAATTGTTTATAGCAAATTTGTTTGCAGCAAATTGTTTGCAGCAAATTTGTTTGTAGCAAATTGTTTGCAGCAAATTGTTTATAGCAAATTGTTTGTAGCAAGTTGTTTGCAGCAAATTGTTTGCAGCAAATTTGTTTGTAGCAAATTTGTTTGAGGCAAATTTGTTTGTAGCAAATTGTTTGCATTAAATAATTTGCAGCAAATTGTTTGCAGCAAATTTGTTTGCAGCAAATTGTTTTTAGTAAATTGTTTGCAGCTAATTATTTATAGCAAATTTGTTTGCAGCAAATTGTTTGCAGCAAATTGTTTGCAGCCAATTTGTTTGTAGCAAATTGTTTGTTGCAAATTATTTGCAGCAAAATGTTTGCAGCAAATTTGTTTGCAGCAAATTTGTTTGTAGCAAATTGTTTGCATTAAATAATTTGCACCAAATTGTTTGCAATAAATTAATTGCAGCAAATTGTTTGTAGCAAATTGTTTGTAGCAAATTGTTTGCAGCATATTTGTTTGCAGCAAATTTGTTTGCAGCAAATTGTTTTAAGCAAATTGTTTGCAGCTAATTGTTTATAGCAAATTTGTTTGCAGCAAATTGTTTGCAGCAAATTTGTTTGTAGAAAATTGTTTGCAGCAAATTGTTTATAGCAAATTGTTTGTAGCAAGTTGTTTGCCGCAAATTGTTTGCAGCAAATATGTTTGTAGCAAATTTTTTTGCAGCTAATTGTTTATAGCAAATTTGTTTGCAGCAAATTGTTTGCAGCTAATTGTTTGCAGCAAATTTGTTTGCAGGAAATTGTTTGCACCAAATTGTTTGCAATAAATTAATTGCAGCAAATTGTTTGCAGCAAATTTGTTTGCAGCAAATTGTTTGCAGCAAATTTGTTTGCAGCAAATTGTTTGCAGCAAATTTGTTTGCAGCAAATTTGTTTGCAGCAAATTTGTTTGTAGCAAATTGTTTGCAGCAAAATTGTTTGTAGCAAGTTGTTTGCAGCAAATTGTTTGCAGCAAATATGTTTGTAGCAAATTTATTTGCAGCAAAATGTTTGCAGCAAATTTGTTTGTAGCAAATTGTTTGTTGCAAATTATTTGCAGCAAAATGTTTGCAGCAAATTTGTTTGCAGCATATTTGTTTGCAGCAAATTGTTTGCAGCAAATTGTTTGCAGCAAATTGTTTGCAGCTAATTGTTTCTAGCAAATTTGTTTGCAGCAAATTGTTTGCAGCAAATTGTTTGCAGCAAATTTGTTTGTAGCAAATTTGTTTGTAGCAAATTTGTTTGTAGCAAATTGTTTGTATTAAATAATTTGCAGCAAATTGTTTGCAGCAAATTTGTTTGCAGCAAATTGTTTTTAGTAAATTGTTTGCCGCTAATTGTTTATAGCAAATTTGTTTGCAGCAAATTGTTTGCAGCAAATTTGTTTGTAGCAAATTTGTTTGCAGCAAATTGTTTGCAGCAAATTTGTTTGCAGCAAATTTGTTTGTAGCAAATTTGTTTGTAGCAAATTGTTTGCATTAAATAATTTCCAAATTGTTTGCAACAAATTAATTGCAGCAAATTGTTTTTAGCAAATTGTTTGCATCTAATTGTTTGCAGCAAATTGTTTGCAGCAAATTGTTTTTGTTTTGTAGCAAATTGTTTGCAGCAAATTGTTTGCAGCAAATTGTTTATAGCAAATTGTTTATAGCAAATTGTTTGTAGCAAATTATTTGCAGCAAAATGTTTGCAGCAAATTTGTTTGCAGCAAATTGTTTTAAGCAAATTGTTTGCAGCAAATTGTTTATAGCAAATTTGTTTGCATTAAATTGTTTGCAGCAAATTTGTTTGCAGCAAATTTGTTTGTAGCAAATTGTTTGCAGCATAATTGTTTATAGCAAATTTGTTTGTAGCAAACTGTTTGTTGTTAATTATTTGCCTCAAATTTGTTTGCAGCAAATTGTTTGCAGGAAATTTGTTTGTAGCAAATTGTTTGTTGCAAATTATTTGCAGCAAGTTTGTTTGTAGCAAATTGTTTGTAGCATATTTGTTTGCAGGAAATTTGTTTGCAGCAAATTGTTTGCAGCATATTTGTTTGCAGCAAATTTGTTTGCAGCAAAATGTTTGCAGCAAATTGTTTTGCAGCAAATTGTTTTGCAGAAATGCAGCAAAATTTGCAGACAAATTTGTTTGTGATAAATTGTTTGTAGCAAATTGTTTGTAGCAAATTGTTTGCAGCAAATTTGTTTGTAGCAAATTGTTTGCAGCAAATTGTTTGTAGCAAATTGTTTGCAAAAGTGTTTGCAGCAAATTGTTTGTCAGCAAATTGTTTGCAGCAAATTTGTTTGCAGCAAATTTGTTTGGCAGCAAATTGTTTGTAGCAAATTGTTTGTAGCAAATTGTTTGTGGCAAAATTTTTGCAAAAATTGTTTGCAGCAAATTTGTTTGTAGCAGCAATTTATTCAGTTGAAAATTGTTTGCAGACAAAATTGTTTGCAGCAAATTGTTTGTAGCAAATTGTTTGCTGGAAAATGTTTGCACAAATTATTTGCGTTAAATTTGTATGTCTAAATTTTTTTGCAGTAATAAATTGTGTAGCAAATTGTTTGCAGCAAATTTTTTTGCAGCAAATTTGTTTGCAGTAAATTGTTTGTAACAAATTGTTTGTAGCAAATTGTTTGCAGCAAATTTGTTTGTAGCAAATTGTTTGTTGTTAAATTTGCCTAAACAAATTGTTTGCAAATGCAAAATTTGTTTGTAGAAATTGTTTGTAGCAAATTGTTTGTAGCAAATTTTTTGCAGCAAATTGTTTGTAGCAAATTGTTTGCAGCAAATTTGTTTGCAGCAATG